>JAODAL010012030.1:0-97199 GCA_025379985.1 Phyllomedusa bahiana | reverse complement strand
AACGGCGAGGCCGTTACTGCGCCGAATCACGGGCGGCAGGAGCTCACTCCGCTGCCCGCAGCCGCGATGTCGCGACCAACGATGTCGCGACATCGGGGGGTTAATACCCCGCGGCCGGAGCGCCCACCGGCCGTGGGGGATGACGCAAGATGCCAGCGGTCAAAAACCGCTGGTTTCATGACGCGATCTTGCGCGCTCCGCTTGTGAGCGCGCCAGATTGCCGTGACGTACTCATACGGCAATTTGCGGAACCCCTACCCGACATTGCCGTATGAGTACGGCAAATGTCGGTAAGGGGTTAATAAAAATGATTTTTGGAATCATACTCCATGCCTCACGGAGCTGAGAGCTGTGTACTGTTGTAACAGTCGACCTAAAGCACATTTTGCCCCATTCCATTAGGTTCTCGCTTCACTTCGCCTCCTCCAGCTCATTTAGACCAGCTTCAACTAGGTCTGCCTGTCGGAGCTGTCACGCACTGCAATGCGCCTCACTTTGCAGACCCGTGATCATGCATGCCTTGGAGTATTCGAATGTGGTGTGTCCCGCCCCAGAACGCCTACACCGCGCCCATTGCACACCCCTTCATGTTAAGCGCAGCCGAAAGCGGTGAAGGTTGCGCCTAACACTTCATCACTGCTTCCGACAGGGGATTCGGATCGGTGAGGCGCCGTTTTCGCCAGAAAACAGGCACAACTCCCGATCATACATGTTGCCCTTAGTGTGAATCTACTGTACCATATCATTAGTCAGATCCACAGAATGAACAGAGATAGTGATTGTTAATAGTATCTCAAATGACAGTACAGTGCAGTAGGCACTATTGAAGGACTTTGGGCTTTATTTATGACAACTGTCTAGCAGTAAGATTGTCTTTGTTGCCCATAGCAATCAATCAGAGCTCAACTTTTATTTTTCCAGAGCACAATATGAAATGAAATCTGAGCTCTGGTTGGTTGCTATAGGCAGCAAAGACAGTCTTATTGCTAGACAGCTTTCATACAAAAGACCCTTTTTGCATTATTGTATATTACCTTGTGACAAAGTAGTAAGAGTTTCTCCATTTTAATAAAATTATAGTTAATTAGGACCAGAGTGGAGAAAAATGCATAAAAAAAGTAATACTTACCTATGCAACTCCAGAGCTTCTGGGATCCACTCTTCTTCACTTCCGATCTTGACATAGAGGAGAGACTGTGATATGTATCAGGACAAGACCTTGGAAATAAAGAGGAGTGGATCCTGGGGAGCTTCAGAGTGAGGGACCATGGGGTAAGTATTACTTTTTTTCTAATTTTCCCCATGCTGGCATCATTGAACTATAATTTTATGAAATTGAACAATCTTTTAAAATGTGGCTCTTCACCCATGGTGAAGTTTCAACTACGGATTTAGGAAAGCATAACTTAAATGGGTTCTCCGGGACCTCTGAAAACCATTTGATGTTCATTTATCACATGTCTTTAATGAACATTATGTCATCACTCAGTGGGTGTGCTTTGAAGCCAGGCTCAGCTCAGGAATGTTCCCCTGTAGTGGGTGTTGACCTGAGCAGAGAACGATTTGGCTGCATTCACTCTTTCCAGCCTATAGTTTGAAAGTGAATAGACATGATTACATTAGAGTGATTACAGGGAGTTAGAACTGTTTGTCTGAGTCCTGCTGGCAGAACTTATTAACAGTAATAGGAGCAGAGAACTGCAGTGGGGACGGGGGTTGTGTACTGTCATGAAAATGATGACTGCATCACTGAGATTACACACTAATTTCAGCACAGTGACTTGCATTCAGAACTGTGGAGGGAAGTCCTAGATTGCAATGCAGTCTGGGACTTGTAAGAAAGAGCTGCTGGAGAACTACTGACACTCCTACAAACAGGAAGTTTCACTGCAAAAGGTGGATCTTATGATAGATGAGTAAGAAAGCAAAAGAAAAGAAACACATGAAAGCAGTGGAATATCTTACTTCTCAATATAAATGCTGTTTATAGTGTTGTATGAAATCTTTAAACTCTTGGATAACCCCTTTAACAAATAATGCACTATGATATTGTAGTGCTTTCCAGTAGCTTTTTGTGACCAAATTATAGCTAACATGTTTCAGTAAGATATCACTACCAAATTATACTTTACTACATCTGTATATCTGTCTCTACATCTCATGTACTAAAAGTGTTCAGATAAAAAGATGCCATGGCAGTTGAAGTGATACAAATTCTGGGGTAAAAAGGTTTAAGAAGATTGCATTTTACTTGTACAATTTTTACATACAAGGATATGTGAACAATAATATAATACAAAACTTAAAATATACAAGTCAAAATTTGAAATAAAGTTTTATCATTTTCATTCACATTTATGTAATGTTTATGTTTGCTGACTTCAGAATATGAAGTCTAAATAGTGCCTTGAAAGCTACTACTGTTATGACTTAAAAGATCATTTTTAAGAAAATTGTATTCTGGAATATTAGTTCTTTAAATTTTTATACATTTCAGAAAGAATCACAGACATGATGGAACACACTAGTTAAAATTTTGGCCTCGGATGGAGTAGGCATTCTTAGTGACTTTTGGGTTATAAATTGATTACTTGATGAAATATTAGTGATGGGGTAGCCAACTAGGTCGGGGTCGCCCTATGCGCGGGCGGGATCCCTGCTGTATAGACAGGGCCAGAGAAAATTTTTAATGCTTTAATAGCAATGGTCATACTCTACCCTTTGTCACCAAAGCATTATATATGGTTCTTGGCTTTTGGGAAAGAAATATTAGTATAGTATTTGGAACTATGGAGGAGTCTTTTGGACAGTGACCCTCCTATAGCCTGGATAATGCCCTGAGTAAAAAAAAAAACCTACAAGATATTTTAAGAAGTATTGTTGTTTAAAAATAACTCCATGTTTTTTTGCTGTTTGATGCCTATATGCTGTCATTTATTGCTGTTATCTATATGATTTGGAACTAGGAGAAGAGACGGGTTATCTTATTTTAGTTAAATATTAAAAGTTAAATTTTAACCAGGTTATTTCTCAGTGATGACATTTTTATACATCTCCATAGAATACTTTACCTTTAGGATGTCACCCTCAACTAGTTGAAAACTTCTAGCCCGTAGATGGATTCCCTTTCCAGGCTGAGTTTCTATTCTGTATATGCATTCATGGTTGTTGTCGTAGTTGGCTGGGAAGTTTGGAGATAGTAGTGTTCCCTCAGTTCCAATGACAGTGGCTCCACATTCAGCTGGAGACAATGGATATATTTAAAACAAATAATCAAAAAAATTGTGAATCATCATTGATCTTAAGTAATATTTAAAATGTAATAAATGCCATGCTAATATAATAAAAGAAATTAAAACAACAAAAGTCTTAAGCTGTTAAATGTATGCATTATAAATACTGTATAGCCTCAGGAGACAAAACTTTTAAATTTAGAAGGGTTGTTTAATTAGATGCCGACTGCCCATTGATTATAAATGTCCAGGTGGTCAATATTTAACCCTGGACCAATATTTTGGAATGCATGTGCAGAGTGCCCGCTGGGTCTCGGTTGTTTCAAATGCTGTTTGGTCTTATTATACCTAGATAAGCTCTGGGGTATTTTTTCCACCAATATTTACCCTGTTACTGAGGCTAATATATCAGCCCAGTTACATGGGAAATCAGCAAAGAAAAAGAAAGTTATATAAAAAATGCCCTCCAAAGGTTTTTTTCTGACATTATGGGGGCAAAATATGTAACATAATATAATTAAAAAAACACATACAATTTATATAATTAAAAAAACAGTAACAGCCCAAACCACAAATTTTAGTCCTGTTCCTGCCAATCCTAAAACTTTTTAGCATCTACAGATGTAGCAGAACTAAAAAGTACAGATATTGCACTGTGATATCACGGCACAGGATGTTATCTCACCTTTTTCAGTGCTTTTCAATGGCCTTTGTTTAAATTTCAGAGCAAATAACACGAAAAGCCGTGATATCACGGTCAAGCTGTACTCTGCTACATCTGTATATATAAACATCTGTGATGGAAAAGTGACACAAATATAAAACATATTAGTGCCATTTTTGCAGTTACAAAAAAAAGTTTAAAAATAACACAAAATCCTAACATCACAGAAAAAAAAACGCCAAACAATTAGTATAACAGTACTCAAATCTTCATGTAATATAGAAAAGGAAAATGTTCCTGTCGGGAGGGAGGGTAAATGGTCAGGAACTGTTTAAACATAGTTATTTATGACATATTGCTAGGCCATAGAAAGAAATATAACGAACAAATAGCTAACACAGATAAAGCAAGTCCTTACTTATAGCAGTCAGAAAGAGCTGCAGGAAGATGGAAATCACTTTCTTTGTATAAGGATAGTAGCTTCTTTGGGTCATATACTTTAAACACAATGTACCAGAAAAAAAGAAAATGAGTCTGCCCTCACCTGATGCCCAAAGTAGACACTCATCCTGGCACATGCATAGAGCAGTAAAGGACATGTAGTACTGCACTGTACTATAGAGAGGTACTACTAGACTGCCAATCACTGCATACACCTCACTAATACAGATGTTTTACAAAAAAAATGTTCATGATAATTGGTTGAATTTTCCAGTTAATCACATGTACTGCAGATCGGCAGTGTCTGTAACATTGTATGTTAAGGCAGGGTTCAGCCGTATTACAGCGCAGTACAGTGCGCAATACGGAAAGAAATCTGTCCCAAAGTCAGCCGTGTGAACATAGCCTAAGCCTGATTTCAAGATACAATGTCCAAGGGAAGACCATTGTATGGTAAAAATATTGTATACTAAAGCCATTGTTACTTGAAGGATCATGGCAGATATTTCCTCAGAATACCAAAAAAGCTTACAATAAGGTAGATTGGATGGGCATACAACGAGATAAATTCAAATAGTCACAGATCAATACAGTTAAAGCATATGTGAAATTTGCAATTAATACAAATACATATAGTATGTAGAATTTAAATTGAAGAAAATAATTATTTGATCCCTTGCTGATTTTGTAAGTTTGCCCACTGACAAAGACATGAACAATCTATAACTTTAAGGGTAGGTTAATTGTAACATTGCAAGATAGAATATCCAAAATAAAATCTAGAAAATCACATTATATAAATTATATAAATTTGTTTGCATTTTGCTGAAATCCCCTCCCAACCATTAAGAGTTCTGGCTCCTACAGACCAGTTAGACGCTCCTAATCAACTTGTTACCTGCATTAAAGACAGCTGTCTTAAATAGTCACCTTTATAAAAAGACTCCTGTCCACAGACTCAATTATTCAGTCAGACTCTAACCTCTACAACATGAGCAAGACCAAAGAGCTTTCTAAGGATGTCAGGGACAAGATCAGAAACCTGCACAAAGCTGGAATGGGCTACAAAACGATAAGTAAGACGCTGGGTGAGAAGGAGACAACTGTTGCTGCAACAGTAAAAAAATGGAAGAAATACAAAATGACCTTGGGGGGTAGCCTTGATCATGAAGAAGATCATGAGACAGGAAGGCTGGAAATCCATCCAGTTCCGTTTATTGACCTATACAGTTGATCCAGAGAAGGGCAAAACCCCCCATGAGATAGAGCCAATTGTCCTCATTTTAGGGGAAAAGTTACTTCCTGACTTCAATCTGGCAATCAGAATAAATCCCCGGACCAATGACCCTTCGCTAGAATCCTAGTCACTATAAATTCTTATAATATTGCACTTTAGAAATGCATCCAGGCCATTTTGTTAGTGTATTCATCCTGACCCCTTCTTTTGACAGAAAGTTCCATAGTTTCAATGTTCTTACAGTAAAGGACCCCTGAGTCTACAACATAAGAGGAAAAAAGTTATTGTTGTGTCTCCCTGGCAACTGGGCAATTTTTGTAGAGAGGCCCACAATTTGTATATGCTGCATCATATACATATTAAAGTTGTGTCCACATGACTTAAAAAAAATAGGTACCCTAACGTATACCGCAGCGGAGCCACAACAGGCACAGAAAGGAGAATAGAGAAAATAGAGTCTGTTTTGGAATATGTTTGTTCTATTTTCTGGTGGTAAATAATATTAATACTTATGTAGTCATATAAAACATCTAGATCCAGTCTGATGGCAATTTTGTGTTCAGAAATGTAATATTCCTTTAAGACAGATTAGTTCATGCCTTATGGGCTCCAAAGTCTGCAACAGTAGGGGAAACAAAACTTAAAAATTCCCTATCCCCTTCCCTTCATCTGCATCTTTCCCCACCTTTGGTTGAACTTGAGGGACATGTATTTTTTACCAAATTATGTAGTATGCTTTATGTGCCAAAAGTGTGGTAAAATGTGTTTTTATATCCCACACATATAGCATATGCCACTATGAAATAGAGCAGACATAGTCCAAAACAAACTCTAGATGCTCTCCTCTCTTCTATGGGTCAGTTCCATATCCATAGTGGTATAATCTTGGGTACTTGTTTTCATGGTATACTGACAGATACCACCAACAAACAGGAAAACGCTGTGTAAACCACCCCTGACTTGTCTCTTGTAATGTTAAGAATACACTTTGTAACTTTAAACCTGAACTTTGAACCCCAAAAATATAAATTCTAGCACAAGTTTGTGGCAAATCATTATTTTAAACTTTTATTTAACAGTTTACATCTAAAAGTGACATAAACTACTTAATATATCTGAGCCATAATATTGATTCATCTTCTCCCCAAAGTATTGTAAATGAAGTCACAAAATAAAAACATGAGTACAACCTCATTGACTTCATGAGGAAAATACAGATCCTTTGATATTTACATGGAGAATACTTATCAATATTCAATCTAAAATACACATTTTTATTTTAGGCTGTTTGTTGTCTCCTATGAAAGAATGGAGATCAGCATAACAAATCTATATTTTTTAGAATGTTTAACTTTCACAGGGAGAATAAAGAAACTTGACTTCTTTATTTACGATCAAATTTTTTGAAACAGTTTTGGCTTTAAGATTTAAAATCTCGTTAAAACACTAGAGAAAATTTCTTTTTCATTATTCGTAAAAATTTTTTGTGTTTGTATTTGTAGGTTATATAGGCATGTTTGTATGAATACCGCAATATTTAGCTTGGCCATTATATGGTGGCTTTCTGTGTTATTTGCTCTTAAATCATAAACAAAGCCAATCAAACTATTGAAAAAGTTGAGATAACATTCTGTACCACGATTTCATTGTGTGTTATCTGCATAGTTAATCTGTATAGACTACATGTGTTATCTTTCTGCCAAAATATAAAAATATGTACATTATATAACAGGATTTTCTTTTCTTATCACTAGGATGTGCCATCTCTTTATGATCTGTGGTGAACTGATCTATGGAACTCTCCATTTTCCTGAAAATTCGGAGGATGTAGCACCTGCTTAGTAGTGCATTACCTTCTAACTTTTCACTGCACAATGATACAAACAGACTGAAAGGGGCACAGTGCTACACCATTACAATATCCTCTTCATTTTTAGAATTGTGGGGTTTCAAAGGTCAGCCCCAGTTGATCAGAAAGTGGTTGCAAGGCTATTAATGTGGTTGCTTGTACTGTTGATTTATGGAAAGATGTATTATGATTGGAGATATGCTTTAGAAGGGGAGAAAACACAGCTCGGATTCATTTTGTCAGAAACATTAAGCTGCAATACTTTTCCACTGACGAAGCTAAAAAATCCCAAATTTAAAGCAAACACTTGTAGAATGAATAATCAAATGACCTTTGTGTGTTACAATTTGCATAATAAAAAGAACAGGGAAAACAAGAATAGTTGAAATATTCAATATATCATGTAGAAAAGTATGTTTTAAGGGCATTTGTGAATAGAAACCGTGGCCACTGTTTATCTCTATATATTAGTAGTACAAGTGCTTTGGCCTTACTGTGTTTCTATTTTTTAATGATATTATTAAAAGTTATATTTTATAGTTTACTCCAGTGATCAATAGCCTTCTTGTAAACTATTGCATAGATAGTGGCATTGAGGGGTTGCCTTATATCACCTCTCTCATTTTTTTTTTTTTATCACTAGAAAAACAAAGCAGAAAACAGAAACAAGAAAAAAAAGGGCTAAATAATGATGTAATAAGAAAAAGTGCCCTCAAATAAATCAAGATGTTTTAAAAAATGTTATAAATAGAATATCATATATACACAATCTGCTAAGGGAATTAATCATAGACCAAAAGGTCCAAAGTAGTTATAAAGAATATTCCCCAAACAGCACTTATAATAACAAAAGAAGCCAAATAGCTATTACATAGTGTTACATGTGCACATATATATCCCAGATGTAGACATATTCAACCTTAATCCATATATATATATATATATATATATATATACAGATACACATATAGTGGCATAGCGACTGCAGGTACGCGCATATTCCTGCCACTAGGTGGAATACAGAAGTATATCTGCTGCAGACGTGCCACCAAAAACCGGTAGGTAGCATGGCTGCTATGCGGTTAGTGATGGGTTGCTTTTCCCGGGACGGCAAAAGCATTGGGTGGGTTGCCATTCCCACATTCCAGGTAAGGCTTTTTGAAAGTTCCTGGAGGCCTGTAAAAGGCCTTGGCCTGCAGGTGTTTGGTGGGGGGTTTGGCTTGCTACCTGAGAGTGGAGGAGCTGAGGAGAGGGCTCTTATCCCCCAGGCTTGAGGAAAGCCTGAGGTGTATGACAAATGTACTGTGCTGGACAGTAGGTCCAGGTCAGAGATTAGAGAGGGTCTCTGTTTGTTTGTGTAGTTAGTGGCTAGAGAGCCTAGGGTTTATTTTGTATGCTGTATACATGTTCCTGTGTTGAAGAATAAAGCTGGTGGAGACCAGACTGAAAGAGAACCCTGTGTCAGCCTGCAAATTCCATTTACCAAAGTGGCGATGCCAGAGCTAAAGAACCCCAGGATGTCCATAAATATATGCAATGTATATTATTTCAAGGGTGCATCCCCACGGCAGATTTTCGGTCGGATTTTGAGAAGGTTTTCAGATTTGAAAACCGTTTGAAAAACAACTGTCAACCATCTGCATAGACTTTAATAGAAAATCCATGCAGTAGCCCATACTGAATGGATTTTCTGCCGGAGGTTTTTTTTACACCACCAGCGTTACTAAAGAGTTAGACCATGTACATTCTTTTGCCTGGTTTTCGGGCAGAAGATGAACATGTCAATGGTTGAGGGGGATGGGCTTATCCACAAACCGAGGACAGAACCGTCTCCCTAAACCTGTCAAAAATGACAAAACATATTTTCACGCTGTCGTGTGGATGCAACCTTGCCGTAACATATATTTTCCAAACAGAAGATTATTATTCTGTATATATTTAAGACTAGTAAGGTAGTTTTAAAGCAGATTGACACTTAACCATCATGTCTACTGTATATGAACTTTGTTAGACATTTAGGGACACTTTTATGAAAACTTTCTAGCTCTAGGTCTAAATTTTCTTTGTTGCCTATAGGAACAAATCAGAGCTTCCCTTTCATTCCATATAGTGCTCTGAAAGATATCTGTGTTCTACAGGTTGATACAAATACCAAACATGTATGGTTTTCTTTATGTTTTGGTACCGTAAAAAAATCCAAACATTTTCTGTCTTTTAAAATTTTTGCCATGGCGCCATTTTCTGCGACCAATAACTTTTTTGGACTTCTACCACAATTTTGGTGTTTAGAATATATTTTTTTTCTACAGTGTTCAGCATACAGGATAAAAGATGTTATAGTTTAATGACCAAACTTTTTCAGACAGGACGATATCAATAATGTGTAAATTTTTTATTATTATTTTTTTTATTTGAAAAATGGCAAAAGGGGGTAATTTGAACTTTTTTTTTATACTTTAAATACTTTATACTTTAATTTTTTTTATACTTTAAACATTTATTTTTTACTTTGACTTTGAGCCCCTCTAGGGTGCCTCACCACTAGGGGACATGAACATTTATACAGCCTATTGCATTGTAACACAATGCAATAGTGTGTACAAATATGGCGGTTTTACTACTTCCTGCCTAAGGTAGGAAGTCATAAAATAGTAAACATGGTGGCAATGGAAGCCTTTTCCCGGCTTCCAGCTGCCATGTTAACTGTCCAGGGCCCGCGATCTCGCCGTGAGGCCCCCGATCAGAGTGAGGAACGGTGTGCAGATCCATTTCTCATACCTAATCTTACCGTGTATATATGGCGGCTATTTAGTTATTAATTTTAAACTACATTATTAAAAGTTACATTTTATGGGGAGATAGGTTTTTTCTGTAATTATTCTATAGTCAATTTGGAATAACCTGGTCTTGTTGTAAGCCGTCTGGTTGGGGGCAACATACCCGGGTGTGGCCATAGACTATCCTATATTGTTTATATTTAGTGGTCCATTTGGCTCTCATATTTTCCCTCTGATGAGTTGACCCAAGTTCAGAAAAATTATTTTTAGTTACTTAGGGCTTTATTGGTGAGCACCTATGGAGACACGATTTTCGAGGCGGAAGCTCCACCCAGGTTGAGTGTTTAGGAATAGAATAGGGTGTGATTAGGTAGGTGTTATACTATTTTTTTGTTTAGAACTTTGCCTTACAGCTCTCTTGAAGAACGAGATTTACCATCTCCCAGCACATCAATACCAAAACCCCATTAGGACTTTTGGTAACTTTGGGTCACATGTATGAAAGTTGTCTAGTTCTAAAACGCAATTTGTTGCCAATAGCAACCAGAGTGCCTCTCTCATTTATCCAGAGCACTATATGAAATAAGAGGGAAGCTTTGATTGGTTTCTATGGGTAACAAAGAGAGTTTTAGACCTAGACAGCTTTCATACATGTGGCCCTTTATGTGTATGTACAAACAGCTGGTGGCTATTTGGTTATTAATTTTAGTTATTAAAAGTTATATTTTATTAGGAGCTGTTTTTTTTCTGTGATTATGCTACAGCCACATAACCCAATTTTGTTGGAAGCCCTCTGGAGCTGCATTTGCAGGGTTGTGCCACTAGTTTCAAATGAAATCTGTTCTAACATTCTTGGACCCCCTTATCACATATTGACTACACTGAATATGTCTTACAGTCATTACTGTCTTAACATCCCTCTTTCTGTGGTTATAAAAAGGTCAATATTTTTTTTCCTGAATAAATTTTTTTTTTTTTTTTGCAATTATGTTTTGGCATGCACTTAGGAAACTATTTTGGTTGGCTTGGTTCAATAGTATTTATTTCATTTATGTCAATGTTTATTTTATCTTATTGTTCATTTGCTTGAAGCCTACTTTTACGTAGGAAAAATGAACATGTTTCTTGTGCTACCTTTAATTTCCCCATTCTACACATTCCACGGATTTCTCCTTTAACCTCCATTTTACTCTGCTTTTGTTTGTACACCCATTAGTCTTACAATAAAAGGCAGACAGCCAGTTGTTTAGCATAAAAATGAATTGCCCTCATAAACCTTCAGTAAAATAAGGAGCACAGCGGAATAAAGATTTCTTCTTCGGCTCTGTCAGCAGGTGCATGATGTTCTCTGTTGTGCATAGGAAGCATGCAGTTTGGTACATTAGAAATTTACAGTTACAATCAAGGTATTTCCAAACATTGTCTATTTGAACTTTTAAATCTGGCAATGTTTTATAATGAATAAAATGACAAAAATTAGGACTGGTTCTAGAGTTTTTTTTTATAATAAATAAACCTACCTTTGCATTGCATAAATGTGTTGTTATAAAGCATAGTAGCTACATACGTACACAGCTACATTACATCCTATGACTGCCTAGAGCTTTTACATTTCACAAATCTGTGATTTAATACACAGAACTTTAGTCCTGATAGAACTACCCATTGCTACAGGAAAAGCAACCCTCCAGAGCAGCATCTTCCTCGGCAGTCTGAGCTGAAATATGAAGTTCTTTACAGCAGCATAGTACAGCATAAGTATTTCCTGGGGACATTCTGATCATTTGCCATCTTTCCCCCCTCCAGTAGCCCACTTAAAATATTCCCATGATAAAATGGTGATGTTTTATTTGAAAAGGATAGTGGAAAAAGCAAAGAAGCTATGTGATTTTATCTCACGATAAAAATAAAAATGACTATTTACTCTCCAAAGACTATTTTATTATCCCTTCATTGTCTAGAAAAGAGTAGGTCACTAAGAAATGTAGTTACATGTTCTGTCCTTAGCTATTAGCTCTAACCTAGAAGGTAGCTATTTAGTTAAGGTTTAATTAGGGCTACTTAGTTAAGGATCTCTTCAACTTTAGCTTTATAATGTCAGAATTATATGCTGAGATAGTTCTCAATGTGTGCAACTAACATGTCTATAGTCATATAGTCCCATAGCATCCAGCATATGCCAAAAAAATGTCAAACTGACATATGCTGGGTAGTGTGCATCAGCATACTTTTCTTTACTGTATACCCCTGACCTTGGATGCACGTGATGGGAATATGTCTTTTTTCAACCATATTATGTAACTATTTATGTATGTATGTCATTTTGCAATACATAGGAAAACAATAATAAACATACAGTAGCTCACAAAAGTGAGTACATTCCTCACAGTTTTGTATTATATCTTTTCATTAGACAACACTGAAGATATTACACTGTGATACAATGTAAAGTAGTCAGTGTACAGCTTGTATAATAGTGTAAGTTTGGTGTGCCCTCAAAAGAACTCAACACATAACCCTCTTTATCTAAACCGCTGGCAACAAAGAGTGAGTAACCCTGGGTGAAAATGGACAAATCGTACCTAAAATGTCAATATGTTGGGTGGTCACCATTATTTTCCAGCACTGCATTAAAGGGCATGTCTCACTTCAAAGATTAGCTTTCAACATGTAGGAAGCAGTAAATGAAGACAATTTACCAAATAGATTGCTTTGTTTATTTTTCTTATACTGAAAACTTTACCTACTTAATAGGAAAAGTGTGCCTACTTATCTGACTCATTTTTAAGCTCTAACCTACCTAAAAAAGCGTCTTCTTATCCACCTGTCTATTCTGGGAGGGGGAGGGTGCTGTCTACTCTATAGAGTGTGTTTCTACCTACTGGTGGCACAAATGAGGGTTCTATAGTTGGTTGGGGGAACTTTCACTGTTTGGAGTCTAACATATTTGTGTGTTTAATTCTGCAGGGTCGAGTTGTTGCTGGGAGAAGACTTCATGGCGCTCTGGACTGGATGAAGAAAGAAAAGGGAAAGAGAACGACTATCATCAGATACGACGCCACCGTGAATAGCTAAATGTAACTGTTCTGTAATCATTTATATGTCTGCAGAGCTTGTGTACAACTGCTATCAACCCCTGTAGATGGTAATATTGATCTTAGTGTAATGGTTTATATTCAGTGACAGTAAAATGGTATTATTCAAACTGTTTATGGTTGTGATTTGTGGTCATAATGTTGCGGTGTTATTTGGTCCTTGTATATTGTTGTTATTGGTATCATTGGTCTTGGTATATTAATTTGGTCAATAACATTATGGTGGTATTAGACACTATATGGCACTGATATATGGGATATTCTTTGGTCTCTGTATATTGTTGTTATTGGAATTATTGGTCTTGGTATATTGATTTAGTCAGTAACAGTATGTGGTATTAGTCACTATATGGTAGCGTTATGTGGGGTATTATTTGGTCTTTGTATACTGTTGTTATTGGTATTATTGGTCTTGATATACTGGTTTGTTCAGTCATATTATGATGGTATAAGTAACTTTATAATGGTGATAATGTGGTCCTTGTACTGACACCTGTAGAATACAGATATTTTGTCAATTAAACTGTTCAGCATAAAATCCAACAAAAAGTAAACCCATAAAACAAAAGACACAACAGAATTTTTTTTTTATAACTTGTTTTTCTTACACCCCATTTGAAATTAATTTTCTTCTATTGGACATTTCCTTTTAATAGAAATAATTTTCTACAGTGCGCTAAACCGCAGACATCAGACATGTCAAGTACGGAACATGTTGTTGAAAAGCATTGGTCCACAGATGGTGTCTGGGAGTAGGGGGGCCTCAAGCTAAAGTTTTGTACCTGGGCCCTTGAGTCTTTAGTTTCGCCCCTGCACATACTGCACTATTTTTCATGCTATATTATGGAGGTGTTTTTAAGGACAGAATAAATCCTCTTGGCGGGCAACTTTTAACTGGGAAAGTTTAGCTAAAATTTTGTTTTTGGGCTTTTCCACTTCCCAAACAAAGTGGTTTAAGAAAGCGGGTTTGCTGCCTTCTGTTGCTTAGATGGAGGGATTCAATTTCAGCCAGGGACTGTTCTTGGTCATCATTTTCATAGCGCCACCAAGAGGTCAAATCCAAAAAGAGACTTGTCCCTAATGTGAAACATGCCACCCCAAAAAACGGCACCTTGTTTCCCCTTCACGAGCATCCCCCTAATCACAGCAATTTGGGCGACAAATTGTGCGGGGACAAGGCCCTTGTGTGTGCTATTTCTGTAGCTAACAAATTCTTAAATAACTGGAAGTGAGGGTGCGTTGCTATTACTTTTTGTTTATAAAGGTCAGACTTAGACTTATGTGTTTTTACCTTTTAGAGCTTTTACTGGGTGAACACACACATAGATTTAGGTATCAGTTTGTGCTCTGGCATACTTTGAAACAAGATAATCCATGTATGATGTCCCCATCTAGCAAAATTCATCTTCTAAAGTCAAAATTGTTTTATCGAAAACACACAGTTCCTCCCACTATTGGGGTCTTTATTTGATCCCAGTCTCCAGTCCGATTTTAAATAGGAAATTTTCAAGAGTTTTAAGCAAAAAATAAAATTTTTCCTTGGGAAAAAATTCCTTTATACTAAAAAACCCTTAGGGAACAAAAAATTAAAAGATTAAAATTGTGGAAAACATCACATGATTCTCTTTAAATGCTGAATGCACATTTGTCACAGTGTAGTATTTCTTACGGTGTCGGGCTTTCAATAAACAGGAATCATCAGGGAATTTACTGACAATATGTGTTAAGTGCATTATTGTTTTGTACCTTTAAACATGTGATGTTGGAAAATTATAAAAAAATTTTTTAAAAGGGGCTTTAACTGAAAGCTTTTTCTAGCAAATTTTGTCCGCATCAGCTTTTTATTGTTTTCCCAAAAGGGGGGGCGTATGTTTTATTTTTATGCCTTTCCCCACAGTGTACTCAATTAAACAAAGACCTGTACATGTAAAGAGCTTTGTGTAGCTGCAATGTAGCTGTTTGGTTAGCGCTTCCATCTTTCAGCATAGGTGTCCTAGGTTCAAATTCCTGCAAGAATCAAATTTGGGTGCTTTTTTTCCCCCTCAAAAAATATTTAAATTTTTTTTTTTAAATTTTTTCCATTTGAAAAAATTTACAAGGGCTACAGAAACAATAAATTTGAATGAAAGCCCCGGGGGTTGAACACTCGCTCAACGTGTGTGGATTAATAACAGGGAAGAGACTACAAAAAAGCTGTCTACGGGAAAACTTATGCTGGACAAGTGCACCTGGGCTGAGGAAACTCTCTCACGGGTAAATATCCCCTAGAGTGAGCTGTAAATAGGGATCTTTAAGGAAAGCAGCTAAAAACAATTTGGTACGAATTTTTAGTAATGATAAAAGGTAAAAATATTTATTATTTAACTTGCCAGTTTACCACATTAATTTTACTTCGTGGTAAGACCCCTTTTTTTTCTTTGTTACTATTAACAAGCAGCAGTTCTTTGGTGAAATAGAAAAAAAGAAAAATAAAGCCCATTTTGTTTAAAAAAAGATAAAAAAACCCTAATTTAAAGGGGTACCACATCTGTCTAGTTAGTAGTAGTTAGTAGTAGACTTGAATCATGTGTGCAATTTTTAAGTTAGTTTTTGGTGCAGTTTTTTAGTCATGCCCAAGGGTAATCCAAACATACAGAAAAGTAAGAATAAAAAACAAATATGTTTCCTCTCCTTTGTATTCACTCCTGCGTTTGACTAACAAAATTGCATTGAAAAATGCCAGAAAACTGCATTTGTGATTCCATCAGAAAGGGCCCAAAAAAAAATCAAACCTACAATTAAACATTGAAAAGCCACACTTTTACACTTAGGTGCAGTTTTTTTTTTAAAAAAGTGCATAAAAAATGCATTTTAGGGCCTGGTCTGGCACTACATGGTGTAAAATGCAGATGAAGTAAGTACAAGACACCTCCTGCTTTGAGGAGGGGAGGTGCTGTTTCCGGATACAAATAACCCCATCAAGTGGAGATATCATGCCCAACATTCGCGGCCTACTACTAGGGCCTGTACTGGGATTCACTGCTTTTCCCCGAAAGGGTTTCTTTCTGAGTTCCCACATTGGCGGCTCATTGACCTGAGCCACATTTGCCTGCCTGACGGACCTATTCTTCTGTCTCTGAGTACCTTGTGCTTTTCATTTGAGGCCTGATTGACCTGGCCGCAGCAGCAGCAGAAGTGACAGGCCATGTATTAAAGCCTGCCTATCCGAGGCTACAGCCTATCTCCTAGACTGCTGCAGAGGACTCTGAGACACTGGAGATTTCCTGCCTTCCCCGCTTACAGTTGAGTAATCACCATCCTTTTCTACGTACACTCACTGCCTTGAGCTGTATCCTCACTTAGCCGGCGCATCTGATTCCCCGCCACCCAATTTATAACCCAATATAAGACATAACCAAGTATTCAGCCAGTCGCCCCCCCCTGGCAGCGCCTTTCCCAAACCCTTTTTCCCCCCAAACTCCCTGCCTCAAAGGGCTTGTTACAAGACGTTTTTGTGCCCCCGTTTTACGGATCCCCCCAAAAAAGGGGATTTTAACAATTGTCAGTGTGTTTAACTTTTGTTTGCCCAATGGAAAAAAGCGCATCGCTGTTAAACCAACGAGTGATCCCCGGTTGCGCTTTTCGGGATCCCCTTTTTTGGATCCGTTTTAAAAATTTGGGACATGTTAATTTTTTCTTGCTTTTAAACGCAAAGAAAAAAATCCCGTTAGGAAAAAATTTAGAGTGAAACTTTTGGCATCCCCAAAAGGGACCCAAAACCCCCGCAGCTTTACATTTGGGTGCGTTTTGGATCCGCTTTCGATCCCCAAAAAAACGCACCCGTAAAACGCATTGGTTTTAAATTAAATAAAAAATTTTGAAAAATTTTGTTTGGGTTTATTTGTTTAAAAATTGTATTTTAATTTAAACATATAAAAATTTGGTTATAATACATAATAAATATTTTATATAATACTTACATAAATTATTTTTTTTTTTTTTTAAAATACATACAATATATTTTAATATTTTAAAAATTTATTATAAAACATAAAATATATATTTTTATATATATCCCCTTTTGAATAGTTTTTATATAAAATTTTATAAAGGGTTATTTAATATTATAAATATATTTTAATAGTATTTAAAGTATATTTTTAAAAAATTGTATAAAAAAAATTTATATACTAAATTTATATTTAGTTTTAAAAAATTTAAAGTTTTTTAAATGTTTGTTTTTAAAATTTCTTTTACATGGGGTTTGGTTTTGAAAACAATTGGGTTTTGTTTTAAAAAAAAAAAAAAAAGGGGGTTGGGGGGGGGCTTCTAAATCATAGGTGCATTTTCGTTGTTTGCATTTAAGGAAAAAAAGGGGTTTTTTTTTTGGGCCTTTTGATATTTTTTATTTCCCTTTTAAAAATTGGGAGTTTGTTTGGTTGATTTAAATAAAGCATTGAAAAAACAAACCCAAAAAAAGGATCCTTTTTAAAAGCTTTCCCAAAAACCATCCAATACGCACCCAAAATACCCCACCCAAAAAAGGATCGGGCTTTTGCTTTTTCGGGATCCATTTTTTGGGAGGGCGTTTGCATCCAGTTTTCGGGGGGGTTAAAAAGGGACCCCAAAACCCCCCATCCAAAACGATTTGTGAACAAGCCCAAAATTATCCCGCCCGGGAGGCCTCTGAATCGGGGGGAAATTTTAGCAGAGGGGTTAAAGGCCAAAAAAATAAATAAATAAAAAAAATTCCCAAACAACTTTCCATCGTCAACTAATGGGAAATTTTCAGCCATCGGCCCTACTTATTTTACTATGCTTTTTTTTTCCATCCCACTTAAAACCCCTTTTTTACTGCATATTCATATGACTAGTTAAAGTGCTCACCACTATAGCTAGCCCAATAGGAATAACCTCAAAAAAGAATTTGAAAGCTAAACCATCCAAGCTCATGGAATTATTTAATAATTCTTCTCATTCCTTCCCTTAAATATCACCCAAACTCCCCTACTCCATCATATATGGTTGAGTCAGGGGAACCTTCCCACAACCCAAGACCCAAAGGGAAAAATCAATCCCTTTTGGTCTCTTCCCTTCATCAACTATTCTAATTGTTCGGGCCCCACCCCTTCCAATTTAAATTTCCCAAACAAAGGGTTTCAGCCCTTAACAGGATTTTCAATTTCTGTTTTACCTTGAAGGGTTTCATTTTTGAATCCAATATTATGGAAATTGCTATTTCTCACAATACTCTAATACGGGGTTAATAAAGAGGAAAACGGGTCAAAGTGCAAATCGGGGGGGGACGGTTCAAAGAAATAATATGGGGAAATCATTTTGGGATTACCAAAAATTTTATACACGCGGGGAAACCTAAATTTATTATACCCAAATAAATTTTAAAGGCCCTTTTTTCTTCTCCAATGTAAAACCAATGACCTTATAACAGACAGGATCCATCGCATTCTGAAACCCAAGAGTTTCTTTTTCCCCAATTTCCCCAATAGCAAGAACCCCACTGCTTTAAATTTTAAAGAAGACTTTCAAAAGAAGTTTTTGGGAGGAAAACCTCAGACTTTCCCAGAATGTTACCTTTTGACCCCTTACTTCGCCCTCCTGCGGGTACTACTGTGGTTTGAAATGCAAAGAATTTGCCTCATACACTAAAATTCTTAGGGAGAAGGAACAATCTACCACTGGGATTTCCTGATTTAATTGATTATAAACCAGAGTTGACTGTCAGGTTGTGTGTACCTCCCCAGAAATGATGATAGAGACTTTGAAAGTTTGGAATCTACAGCTGACCATGGATTCTACTCCACTGAGGAAAAAATCATCCGGACTGGAGATTATCGTGCCATTATGGTCAGATAAAGCCATTAGACCCAGGAGACAAGCAGTGGACTGATCACCCCTTATATACTTTGCCTAAGTATGTGACATTGCTTGCTTAACATTGGCCTAGAGGCTCCCTCAGACTTTCTTTTGTAACGTCTAAACAGGACTTGCTCCTTTTTATTTCCTTTTTAGGAAAATTTTACCATGGACATTGATTATAATGTTGTGTTATTTGCTGTTTATCTTTCTCTTTCTTTTCCCCAGCAGATACAGGTCATTCATGCCAGAAAGATAATAATGCATAAATGTTTTCTATCTTTAATTGCATGTGGCTCTCCTATTTCATTTTTTCCTGTTGAATGTCAATAAAACTCCTTTCTTATAATGTTAAGGGTTTAAACTCCCCTTTTAAAAGATTTCTACTTTGGAGAGATGTGGGTAAATCTAAGTGTGACATTCTCTGTGTTCAAGAGACGCACTAAGTAGGATTGGATGTTAACAGATTAACAGTAGAAAAGACAACCAGTAACGTCGTCCTTGAAACAACCTCTAAACCAGCAAAATATTCAATAAAAAAAAGAGGTAAAGTCCTAAAACATAAATTTTAATGATATACAGTAAAACACCAGTAAATACGCGTCTCCCTTAGTAGCCTAGAGATGCAAAAAACACACAGAAAGAAAGTAAATTATAACAAACTAAACACTCCCTAACCTAACAAAACAGGACACTCGCCCTGATAATAGCGCTCCTGCCAGGAACCTAACCCTAATCTACAGAAATCCCTATATTGACCTCCAGTCTAGTCCTGATATGTTTCAATCAGCCTCTTGAGTTTTTACTACTTATATTCCTGATCACCTCAGGGGACAGCTTAGAGGAAAAAAGACCAAAGTTATAGAGATAAAAGGCTCACAGATTTTTACTATAGCCAATAAGCAACAGCATAAACAAAGGTGTAACTATATATAATGCCACCAATTAAGGTGTACAAATAGTGTATAACCCCTACAGAGTTAGGGGTAACTAGAAGAACGGGACATACATACAATACCAAGGAATGGGCCGGGGGTTGCTTCCATGGGCGTCACAGCCACTTTAAGATCCCAAATAGATTGGCTTACCAGCATATAGACAGCCGCCCCACAGCCCCAGGTAAAGTTGTATTAGACAGCCCCTCATGTCATCTCCAGCCCTGTTAGGTTGTTTGCAGCATCGGCCGCACTCAGCAATAGAAGACGCCCGTGGAAGCAACTCCCTGCCCATACCTTGGTATTATATGTATGCCCCATTCTTCTAGTTACCCCCAACTTTGTAGGTGCTATACACTATTTGTACACCTTAATTGGGGGCATTATATATAGTCACACCATTGTTTATGCTGTTGCTTATTGGCTATAGTAAAAATCTGTTAGCCTTTTATCTCTATACCTTCGGACTTTTTTCCTCTAAGCTGTCCCCTGAGGTGATCAGGAATATAAGTAGTAAAAACTCAAGAGGCTGATCGAAACATGTCGGGACTAGACTTGAGGTCAATATAGGGATTTCTGTAGATTAGGGTTAGGTTCCTGACAGGAGCGCCATTATCAGGGCGAGTGTCCTGTTTTGTTAGGTTAGGGAGTGTTTAGTCTGTTATATTTACTCTCTTTCTGTGTGTTTTTTGCATCTCTAGGCTACTAAGGGAGATGCGCGTATTTAGTGGTGTTTTACTGCATATCATTAAAAGTTATGTTTTAGGACTTAACCTCTTTTTATAACTGGATGTTAACAGATTAAAACACAAATGTTGCTTTTATGGTCAGGAACATTCTTGCATTCCGATGTTAAGTTGTTAAAAGTGATTCATATGGCAGATTTGTCATTTTTATTTGTGAGATTAACACCAAAAAATACACTATTGTTTCTTTATACAGCCGTAATGATAGACAGATTCCTTTGGTAAAAAAAGACCACTTAAACTGCTTAAAATGTTAGGTAAGGAAGCCTCATAGTCTTTGGTGACTTTAATATAATTGTTTCAAAGGAAGTGGACATGTCTGAAGATAGAGAATCATTGCCAAATTGAACCCCACTCTCTCATAAAATCTCCATTATATTTAGCGGTATATTCACTCCACAGACAGAGACTATACGTTCTTCCAGACCCTAGATCAACCCACACGCTAGTTAAATTTTTTCTAGTGGACAAAATTGTCCTAGAACAAGTAGACTCTGCTAACATTGGCTATATAATATGGTCATACCATACACTGATTGACCTAATTCTAAAAAATTCCTTTATCCCTCCTACTACACCCTTTTAGCGATTAAATAATTACCTCTTAAAAAATCATGGAAACGCCCTACCAATTCTGTTACAGAGCAGTTGGCAGATCTAACACAGAAATTAAGAGCCCTTTATCTTAACACATTTGACTACAATCTAGCTAAGCTTAAATGGCAATTTTATGGTCAGGGAGAACAGACCAGGCAAAATATTAGCAAGCCGTATTAAAACTTTACAGGCCAAAACAACAATTTCCATTTTACAAGGCCCCATTGATTGATTGGTCCAGATCCTAAAGAGATACAATACATTTGCAGAATTGTATGCCAAACTTTACATCCATAGAGACAGTGTGGGTCTGCCACCTTCCTCTCTCCTGTTGGTGCCCCTTGAACCTTCCCAAGCTTTAACCTTCCCAACTCCTTTTGCTTAATGCTCTAATATCCATAGAGAAGGGTATACATAAGACAAAGCTTAATAAAGCCCCAGGACCTGATGGTCTTTCAAGTTAAAATTTTCAAGTCGTCAGTGACATTATCTTCCCATCTCTTTGACCCATTCAATAAAATTGCCTCCACTTCATCCTCTCCAAAAGCTACTAATATAATAACAATTCCAAACACGGTAAATCTACAAATCGACTGGCTAATTATCCTCCGATATTGTTACTTAACACTGATAACAAACTTTTTGCCAAAATTATTGTCCTATGTAGTAACGAGTTCCCCCCTCCCCCCAGTTAGTACTCCCAGACCAAGTAGGTTTTGTCTCAGGACACCAAGGTAGAGATGCAATGAGACGTGTCCTATACTTAATCCAGATAGCCACTAGATCCCTCCTGAAAGTAACTATCTTATCACTCAGTGCTAAAAAAGCATTTGATAGGGTGAATTGGCAATATTTGGGTGCAATCCTTTGGAACTTTGGATTTTCAGGGCCAACAGCTTGCACAATTCATTCTCTATATACTCTCCCCTCAACCAAAATTTTGAATGTAGATCACCCGGCCTCAATTGTTCACTGTGTCAAATGGTACCACATAGGGATACCCTTTATCCCCTCTATTTTTATTGTGTGTATGGAACCACTGGCCGAATATATTTGATTCAACCATATAATGGAGGGTATATGTGTCAACCATAGGGAATATAAAATTTGTTAATTTGCAGACGTTTTTCTAATGTTCTTCTCCCATAGTTCCTTGTTACCTACTGTCATAAACTCTCTAGATCTTTGCTCCAATTTATCTTACTACAAAATAAACAAATCCAAATTCTCCTTGGTCCTTTTAAACAGCAAATCCTGTCAAAACACAACCTTGGAAAATTTTGGTTTCAGTTGAGCTGAGAAGGAAGATCTAAGTGAAGATTGTGGTGAGAGGGGTGATAATTTTAATATGCTTTCCAGTCACAGGACCTAGAAAGCCTGTAGTCATTGACCATGAATTCTCCTATATACTAAAGTATTCCAGCATTAAATGTGAGGCCATTTATCCAAGATCTAAAGCTTGACCAAAACTTGGTCAAGCAAAAGCATAATAATACCAAAGACACCAAATCTAGAACAAAATGGCTAAAAAAGGAACATAAAAATATCTAGATGTTGCAATGGCCCAAACCTCAAGCCAATTTAAATGCTGTGACAGGATTTTAACAGAGCTGTTCATAAATAAATGTCCATGAACCTCAGTTAACAGAAACAACCCTGTAGTGTGGCCCAACATTTCTCCAGAACAATACTAATAAAGTAATTCAAGTTTTTGCTGCTAATAATTATATTTCTACAAGCTATGGTTCACGAGGTGTACTTTGTTTTTTACACATGGCTTTTCCAATTAGGCTTCATTTTTTATTAAAGGCACAGTATAATTTGTTATCTATTGTTTATCTGTGGTTCTAGTTATCTAATTTTAAGACTTTCTAATCATCAGATGTTTTTTTTTTCTATTATGTTCTGATTTGTTAAACCATGGAATTCAAAGAGGATGTGCTTTCTTTTTCTTGTGACTCTTATTATTCAGCGGATCTGTTGTTATTACCTTTTACTTACCTTTCTTTATTTACCTTTTCTATTGAGTACATTGGCCCTATTTATGCTATTAAGGTTATCAATTAGCTTACAAAGATTGGGCTTCCTGAAGTTTAAATTTTTTTTTGTAGCTCCTCTATTTAATATATTATGAACCTCTTAATGACCGCCCACTATCTTTTGATGGCTGGCTAAGCAGGTCCTCTGTTGGCAGTGACGCTTGCAGCTCCCAGCTCCTCAGTTGGACTAGGAACAGAGCTGGAACTTACAGATCCATTCCTGGAACAGCCTCTGAGCATGGCAGACATCAGAAACCTCCTCCAATGCCTAACCCTTTGACTGTCACAGTCCAAAACTATAGCAAAATCAAATGAAATTCTCCTGCCTGATCTGATCACTGAGTTTCCAAGTGCCTGATGGAGCCTGGGAAAAGCCTTCAGCTCCAGGAATGTGCGTAGTAAGATTGCTGTTGGGGCACACTTCAGGCATGATGCTTAAGGGATTAAAGGATAAATGAAATATTATGTTGTGCTGTGATATGCTCTCCGGTATACTTGTTAATATTAGCTCCTGAAGCACCCTTTCTCTTGTTGGGTCATCCACCAATTGTGAAAACCTCCACTATCTGAAACCTTTTTCCTTTGCTGAACCCACAGTTTCCAAATTCTTATTTTATATCAAATTAGTTGAGATCTTCCATAACAGTATTGTTTTTCTGATTTGCCTTATTAGATTATCTGCTGTTTCCGAAACACTTGTAGATTTATACCAATCCCCAATCCTTATCTTATTATTTTTTATTCTTCTCCATGTTTCCACATATTAATTTCCCTCAAAGCTATCAGAATTTGTTTTAGACAGGATTTTACTTATTAGTAAACCCCTTCTTCTTATTTGTACAATCATTGCTAAACAGACTATAGCAGACTGTTGGAAAACCTGCAGGGCATGCCATGCTATTTGCCATGTGAGTCCTTCAGAAAACCTCAGGCTTGTGTTTTTCCTGGATAGTAGCAGCAGACAATCTGATGATAAGCTGCCAGAAAGACTGGAGGTAGCTTCAAATCCCCATAGCTGGCTTGCTCTATTATTGGATTGCTCCTACACATAACACAGTAATTCAGGTATAGGAATACAGCACAGTAAACCTGCACACCACAATTATATAGGAATCCTAAACTTTGCTTGGGATTCCAGTTTTAATTATCTCTAAATAATAAATCCCTCTGGTAGAAGGACAGTCTTTGGGAGCAATGGGATTACCTTTTCTTATTCACAAATTATTAGCATACTCATAGTGGCATAATCTGCCTAAAATCTCTGTTTAAGTCTAGGCACATATTTTGACTGATATCACTATTGTTGCAAGTGCTCAATTAATTAAACTGGTTAAAAAGGAACACAACACAGGTCATCAAGCCTTTGTGCTAATAGAGTTATATCAAATAAAGATTGCTCTTTAGCAAGTCACTGCACTAATTAAGGTGTTACATGGGTTATACAGTATTTTGCAACAGAGTACATATTGATTCTTGCTTCATTTTCCAATCACTTTACAGTGCCTAATTTGCATGTTTTCTAATCAAGATTTTAACAACGACTTATGAAGAAAAGCATGACTCTTATTAAAGTAGAAAGAAACCAAAGGCCTGACACAAAGTAATAAGGGAGAAACAGCATCCATCAGCACACTGGTTACAGAATCTGCTTGCATATTTGCATGCATTAGTTTCCATTGGTTTAACAATGGATATAGGGGACTGTTATTGCTGGGCAGTTTCCAAGGGTCCCCATATCTTATTGGGGCTCCAAGACCTTTGGTCTGGTGCCATGTATCTGTCTTAGTGTGGGAGGGGTGGAAATGGGAACAGTACTGCTGCAAGGGCTATAAATGGGTATATTACATTTGGGGGAGGAATGGTAATGGGGACAGTATTGCTGCCCTTGGTGCTACACTGTAATGTTGGTCATTTATTTTGAGGTATTTTGTACTAAATTGTTGTATTTGTTTGCTTTTTCTAATGAGATTTACTGCACTATGGTATTTAGTGCTACTAGGAGTTATTTTGTGCTTTGCATGGTGGTATTTGGTTGGTAGTACTGGAGGTAATATGGGTGTTCCATAGTGGTATTTTCTGCTGTCTACAAGTATCTTATTGTTGATGAGGCCTGTGAAGGAGAAGTTTGAAGCCATGCCTTAGGTTTGTCACTTATAAGATTGTTAGATTGTACATGACAAGATGTACATGACTGTACAATACAGTCACGCTGCCTGTGCTGGGACACTTCATAGGCATCACATTCTTCTTGTTTTTACGGAAGGTTAATAATATCAACAAGTGAGAACTATTTTCAAGGAGAATGCCACAAAAAGGAGATACAAGGGGCAATGACAATATTTGTCTTTTGTGTCATAGGGGCACAAAATAGATTGCTATTATTGTTTTAGGAAGGTTATTAATTTCAACCTCTTTTTGCCTCCACAAAATAAAATGCCCACCTTTACTATTCTCTTCAGGGCACAAAACTGGCATTATTGTGTTGTAAGAAGCACATGGGGGACATTTTTGAAGGGTTAAGTCCAAAAAAAGGGTTTCATGACTGTCAAAGCCAAATTGTTTATGTTTGGGGGAAAATGGGAACATTGGGACATTATTACTCTGTAGGGGGTACAAAGTAGGGCAGTGTTATTGTGTGGGGCATTAAGAGAATGACTGCCATGTTATGCCTAAATTAACTTTTAGTGATTAGGTTATTGGAAAGATCACTGTTAGTGTGTGTGGGGTACAAAAGGTGGCACTATTACATTGTGGAACACACAGCAGTGGCACTTTTAATGCTTCATTTAAAATTATGGTTTGGGGCAAATCATATTTCTGTTGAACTTTTATTTTTTGGGCACATGCTGCCTTGCACTATTATTTTAACGGTGCTCTTTATTTGGTACTTTTTCTTATATTTCTAACACAACTATTATTAAGTACTGTATCTGAGGGCACTGTGCAACAAAGTAGGTACAATATTGGGGATAAGTGAAACAACAACAGGCATAGAAATAGGTGTAGTAGCAGAATGAGGTGTTAGTGTAATGTGGGAAAAAGTAGGGAGAGTGCTGGAAAAGTGAGGAGTAAAAGATATCTACTGTAAGTAGTAAACAGCTCTTTGCATAAACAAAGCTTGTCTAGAGTGAGCACACAGTGGGGAAAGGCATGGTGATGTTAAGCCTGCTGAGTCACATGATATGCAGTTCAAACAAATCATACATACCCTCTTTTGAACACACTGCTAGCTGAAGTAGAACAAACAGACATAAAATGCCTTTGTTGTAAAACCCCTTTAAACTACTGTTTGGTTTCGCCAACAGTGACCAGTCTAAGCCAATCTTAAAAGACTGGTCTGAGAATTCGGATTGGAGGAATGCAGGATCTTCCAGTTGCCAAGGACCTCATAAAACAGCAAGGTCCAGCCAGAACAGAGCTCTTGAAATATGAGAAATATGACCTTGCTTTAGGGACTTATTTATTTCCTAGGTTAAAGACTAAGGTATATGATATTATCAACCAATAAGTGGGCAACTGATGTTCAAATAAATGGATGCTTCCATTCTAAAAATTAATGCATATATTAGGCATCTGTATTTGCTGTATATATTTGCCTTAAAACCATTAGACCATTAAACAGTGTTCCCATGTAATAAGATTCAAAATTATACTGTATTATTGACACCAGAAACTTGACACTTGATTTTTAGTAATTAGAAAATGAAAATTTATTTAAATATGTTTAGAAATATAGTGATTTTAGATACATTTAAAGGGATTGACCATCTCCTATAAAAAATACCAGCAGCTCTTGGGGCCCCAGTAAAAAAAAACAAAAAAAAATTATACCTTCCTGCATTCTCCGGTTTCAGTGCTGAACCTCCCTTGTGTTCTGTTTTTAGTCAGTCACTTCTGAACAGGGGCATCACCACTGCAGCCACTGATTAGCTACGGCATTCACGTGACTCTAAATTACATTGTTGTTCTGAGCTATTCGCTTCCCTGCATAATAAGTTGTTGTAATTTCCTGTTAAGTTGTCATATTGTTGTTATATTTATTTCTATTGACTTCTTAAAAAATTTGTATGTGTTTTCAATTACCTCCAGTGAAATGCATAATAAAAGATAAATAGAATTCTCCATATAATTGTAAACTGTATCTAAACACTACATTTAGTCAATGTTTAAGTAAGTGTACATACTGTCTAAATGCTGAAGATTTTACCTGCAGATTTACGTTGATAAAATCCATAGTGGAATACAGAAAAGATGAAATCTAACAAACTCCTATTCACATGCTATGGAAATCTGGCACATGGGAAATTACATGTGGTGCTGATTTCAAAGCAGTACATGTCAATTCTTTCTGTAGATTTCACACTTAGGATCAGGTAAAACCTAAAGCAAATCCACCACATCTGGATTTTGCTATGGATTCAGTGTGAATGTGGCAGGGATTCACTGCAAAATCTGAAATTAAAATTTCCACATCACAGCCGCACCTCGGACACATCAAGGCTTTAACGTAATAATACAGTCTCAGTAAAAACCTGCAACTATTTTGTAATCAAACATCCTGTGCAACCCCTCAGTTTTTATTACTGTATTAACCTATGGAAATTGAAATTTCACAGTCTGACATCTTTGAAATATGCCTGAGCACTGTGCTAAACTGCCCATACATTGTAAACAAAAACATCTTAGAAATAGAGCCATTTAAGAATGTGGATAAGGCTCAGTGCATTGAAATCTCTTGGGATTAAATGTTCATCCCCTTTCAGTTTGTAAGAATCATGTCATAGTACTGCAACTTCTGCTACAGAAATAAAAATAAGAAGGAAAATAGATGACAAGTACCAATATTTACCCTCTGTCTTTAGGGTATGTTTACATGACATATTTGCTTCACGTACTTTGGAGTATATTTGCGCAGAAATACGTACAGCATATATGGTCACGTACAGCAGTCATTGCCATGGCAGTGACCTTACGCTCATATTTTTCAGCATATTTTGTATATACTGTAAATAATTGACATTTCGCAAAATAGAAAGGTATGCGAGGCAGAAATCTGCCTTGGGCCATTGCATTTTGAAAGTATGTGCTCGCAATAGTGTACTTTCAACGACGCTGACAAATGTGTTTATAGCGCACATAAGTGTGTGCCGTAAATACATTGTGTATTGAAATTGTTTTGAAAGGCCACATTAAAATTAAATATAGAAGAATCAAATAAAAAGTTTATAATGAAAGTTTATAATGGCTTATATATGTCTTGGAGGTTCCACAGCGGAAACCCAACAGAGCCATTGTAATCAATAGGGTCCGTTGAGTGCCGTGGTTGTCCGTTGTGAAACAGATTCCTAGGTGTCCATTTTCACCTCTGCAATGTAGGTTCCGAATGGAACCTCCAATGTAGGTGTGAACCAAGCTTATTTCTGGCCATGCACATACATGTTTCAAACATTTTTTTTGAAAAATTAATCCGTTTTTAACTAAAATAAAATGGAAATAAAAGAATCTGTGTTTTTTTTTTTTTTAACAAATCTCCACAGCAAATCAGTAAAAAAAAAATTAAGACTACACTTCTGTTTGCTCATTTTTGGCTATAGATCCATTTCCTCCATCTTGAATGGGAAGCCAAACACAGATGTGAATAAGGATGCCAATCAAGAGGTAAATAATAAAATAAATGTATCATTTTATATGAAACATTCTGGTAAATTTGGTGCAGTTTCCACTCATATAGTCTTGTTTTATGCTGTTCAGGTTTACCTCAGTACCCCTAAGTCTGCTGCATTCTAAATCTGTTCCAACAATAGTTCATATTATAGACTCCAAATATTTTCCTTGCAATAAAGAAATACCGGTTGTGTTAGTATGGTGAAAAGCAGCACGACTTGCTTACCATATATCATAAGAAATAGAATGACTGCTGCTTTCAACATCTGAATTCTATTTTTATTGAGAATGTTTTCTGTCTTTCAGTGCTCATTTTTTTATAGTCCTATGTGTCCTATGCAGAGCTGTTCTAGTGATGATGCATTATCAGTGTCTCAGCCAAAAACCCTTCTTCACTCATAAACTGTTAATTAGCTAAAAAAAAGTCTGTCATTTGCACCCTATAGGTCTTGTGTCTATCCTGCGGGAGAGATTACAGCTAAAAAACTGTCAGCTTTGTGTTTTTTGCTGCAGGCACTCAAGTATTGACACAGTGACTGGCAGCACAAAAAAGTATATAGGGAGTAGCTGATTGACTTTTTCTTCCCTAGTTTGGGGATATGGAAACAGTATCACTATATGTTTTCTCCTCTTCTTCGCACAATTCTGAGTATTACATTCTGCAAATAGTATAGTAAAGTTAAAAAAGATAAGATTATGGACCACATGTATGAAACTGTTTAGGTCTAAAACTCACTTTTTTGCCCATAGTAACCTATGGGCACAAAAGTGAGTTTAAGGCCGTGTTCACACGGCTTATTCCCGACGGATTTGTGAGCCGTATTGAGCTCACAAATCCGCCGTGAATAAGGGGCGGGGCGGGGGCGGGGCCGGAGCGCGGCGGGGGCGCCGCTCCCGGCCCCATAGACAATGCATTGTTTACGGCGCGTACGCGGCGTTAATAATGTGCATGTCATTTTCTCCCCCCGCGGCGGATTCGCCGAGCGGGGAGGAGCGACGGAATCCACTGTTCTCTATGAGAGCAGTGGATTACCGTAATGACAGGGACGGATTGGCGCCGTACTGAAGCGCAAATCCGGCGCGGAGTACGGCGCCAATCCGTGCCCAAATAAGCTGTGTGAACCTAAATAGGTTCATGTTTACACTTGCAAGTCCTAGATGGTGTCCGTTATTTTTTGACAACAGAAATCCTATAATCTGCCTTATAAATTCCAATGAAAGCCTTATAGACCCCATTGAAAGTCAATAGAGTCCACCAGAATTAGTCATTGGCCATCTGCAAATAAACGCAGTACACAGTTTCTGTCATGGCACCATTAACCCCAATAGAAACCTTATGGACCCCGTTGAAGTCAACAGGGTCCGTCAAGATTCGTCAGTGTCTCTTTACAAACATATCCAGCATACAGTAGCTGTCATGGTACCATTAACACCAATGGAAACCTTATGGACCCCACTGAAAGTCAATAGGGTCCATCAGGATTCATCAGTGTCCATTTGTAAACAAATCAAGCATACAGTAGCTGTTATGGCACCGTTACAAACAATAGCCATCTTGCTAGTGTGAACAGATACCAAAAATACAACCCAAGATTACCCTGCAAGTGACAAGATAAGTGTAAATTAAAACTCAGAATGTGCTAAACAGTATGTTTTTATGACTTTAGAGTAGATGTAGAAGCAGCAATAGGCATCTGCCAAGTAAGGGAATAAAGAAACTGCTGCCAATAAATCCCAGAAATGAGGCACAGAAACAAGGTAGATAAGTGGATTAGAGAAACATTAGCGCTGTATATTAAACAGGAGATTAAAGGGAACCAGTCAGGTGGTTTATGCTATCCTATCTTTGAGCAGAATATGATGGTAGGAGAGAAGCTGAGCCCTGTGATATTTAGGTTTATATGATTTGGAGCAGGATTTCTGCGTTAATGCTGACTGGACTCCTTAAGTGACAGTAGGAGTCCTGCTTACCCTGCCAACATACAGTGATTGACAGATTTCCCTACGTCAGTGTGTGTACAGAGCAAACTGTCAATTACTGTATGTTGGCAGGGTAAGCATGACTCTTACTGTCAGCAGGCCTTTCAGTTTAAATTTCACAGATTTTATCAGTCTTTTACTCAGAAATTCAGCACCAAATCATATACAGCTACTGTATGTACCACAGAGCTCAGCTTGTCTCTCTTTATCACACTCTCACATAAGGCAGTATAAACAGGGTCCTATTAACATGCATTACAGGGTTTTTCCCGTTATACTAATATTTACAGAATATGTTAGCATGTTATATTGGGATATGGGACAGCAAAGAAAAGAAAGCAAAGAGAAGTTTCCCGGGACATGGAAAAAATGATTATACAACTATGGAAGATAGTTAATACAATAGAATGTAAGACTATGTTCACACGGCTTATTGCTGGCGTAATAGCGGGGACGGATTTCGCCCCGCAATTACAGAAGCTGCCGTGCAGCGGGGGCGGGGGACCATCAGCTCGCCGGCCCCATAGACATCCATTATCCACGGCGCGTATCCCGCGCCGTCAATTTCTCCCCGCCCGGCGGATTCACCGAGCGGGCAGGAGAGACGGAATCCACAGTTCTCTATGAGAACTGTGGATTACCGTAATGACTGGGACAGATTTCAGCCGTATTGCAGCGCAATATGGCGCGCAATACGGCTGAAATCCACGCCCAAATCAGCCATGTGAACATCACTTAAGGCACTGGTCTGGGAATGTAACAATTACAGTAAATATAAGTCCCACTTCTAAAGATGCAAACCATTCTACATAGGTGGCTTTTTAATGTACAAAAGTCTTATGGTTACTTTGGAAAGATTGATCCATGGTAGAAGTCAACAGATATTCCAGAAAGTGAAATTGTTGCATTGTATTAATGTTACAAAATCAAATAAATAGAAAAGGTCATTTACATATCCCCAAACAAAAAAATATATAAAATGTAGCACACACACTCAACATAGTTTTAACCTAAAGTTGGTGTCAAACTTTTTTAAGGAGTTATTTATTCCTGCTGAACATTGTTGTGGTCAGACATGAGATTCCAGTCAATAGGGAAATATAAAATGCATTACAAACAATGCTTTTTACTGTTGGAGCTTTTCCTCAGTTTGGGCCACATATTTGTCTAGGTCCAAAAGTCACTTTGTTGCCCATAGCAACCAATCAGAGCGCCCCGTTCATTTTCCCAGAGCACTATTGAAACAAGAGGGGCGCTCTGATTCTTTGTTATGGGCAACAAAGTGAGTTTTAGAACTAGACAGTTTTCATACATGTGGTCCATTGGGTCAATTTTTCATTTTCATCCAAATGCATCTTGTTGTATGTAGGAAACTTTATAAACAAATTATAATCTTTTACTCCCTATGGACCTTTGCTGCTTAATTCCTGTTTAAAAAATGTATACGTAAATGTGTGCTATTTTTTGGGGCTGTGATCACATGTTCTATGAATCACATAATTTGTCATGGGAAAATACAATAAAAAAATGCCACCAAAGTACATGTTCTAAAACACATTGACCTTATTTATCAAAACTGTCAAACAACAAGTCTGTCTTTGTTGCCCATAAAAACTCGAGGCCAGCCTTCATTTTTCCAGAGAAGTTTAACCCCTTAAGCACTAGGCCTGAAAAGGCCTTAAAAGGGTTTTGAAAAGAAGTGAGTTCCTTACCTCTTATCTGCTCAGGAGAGAAGATTAACTCAGCATGCTGAGTCACAGAGGAGATGGGGAGAGGGAGGGAAGGTGAGCAGTGAGCCAGGGAGAAGGGAACATCTGAAATGTTTACTCAAATAATTACATTACAACCAGTGGATTCTCTATGCAAAAGACACAGGCTCATTCACTGCTTTTTCTCCCCAGTCCCTTGCAAGCTCCTTCATGTTCCCTGTCATCAGATAAGAAGTGCAGACAACGCAAGCGTGGCCAGATCACAGCCAGATCAGCTACTGTCAGTGTCCTGGTCGTGTCTAATGTAAACTGTCAGGAAACTAAGGGCATATAAAGAAAGCTGTAGCTCTCAGAGGCTTCACTTTTTGTAATCACATATATTTAGAAAAGTGATTAAATACCCATTTTGGAGGATCCCACGTAACATTACATCGTGGCAAAACCCTTTTAATGACCTGCCAAATCTTTTACTTTTTGCCTTCCTGCCTTTCAACAGTCATAACTTTTTTTTTATTTTTTAAGTGACACATTTAAATGAGGACTTGTTTTATGCAGGATAAGTTGTATTTTGGGGGGACATGGTATAATGTTTTCATATAAATTACTGCAGAATTGTTCTTCTTTTTTTGTATCTTGAACTTAAAAAAAAGTGTTTACAGCATTTTTTTTCAAGGATCACATTTCACACTTAATAACCTGTTAAATAGATTTTACAGGTTATTATGTTTGTGTAGATAACTAATATGTGTAGAGTTTTTTTGTGTAATGTATGCACAAGATTTTTATTTTATTAATTTATTTTTTTCTATACCTTTTAAAACTTTTTAAATCTCATTAAGAGATAACTATTGAACACTTGTATTACACTTTTTTTTACATTAGCATACACCAGTATTCATTACATTAGACTCTGTGTCAGTATAACACAGGCTGCAATTAGGGCAGCACACAATGTTCCCTGACTGCAGGCTTACTATACAGACAGTTCTGGGGCCACTCTAGGTCCCCAGAGCTGATTGTACAGACATTCCCCCTGGCTCTATCAGGTCACCTGTAGTCTCTGGAAATCCCCTTTGATTATGCCATGGTCACAGACCATGGAAATCAAAGGGTTAAACGCGGGGGATCAGAGGCTTCCTCGGGTCGCTGACATTAACAGAGACTGCTGTAGTAACAGACCTGTTAACTACAGCTCAATTCCTATTGCAGTTACGACACTGGGAGCTGCAAAATCTCTCTGTCATCGATGCAGACAGACTACCTGTGTTAAGGAGTTAAAAAATTAAGCTAAGCTCTGATTAGTTGCTATGAGCAACAAAGACAGTTTTACTATTGGACAATTATGATGAATGATCAATATTTTGTAAAAATGCCACAAAAACACACAAAAATTCATGCATAATTGAAACGATTTTTTAGCGACAGCGATAACAGTCTTTTTGTTCTTGATTACAAATGACTAGCTTCATTTTAGGTAACTTTCAAGAAAGTTTGTCCACACTTTCTAACATCAAATCTAATCCTCTCCTGACAGCTGACCTGTTTCTGTAGCCACTGCTCCGTCCTTGGTATTTTATGCATCATTGTAAAGTTAAGTTTTTGTTATATAGGAGAACATATGTGAAAACTGTCTAGGTCTAAGACGTTCTTTGTTACCCACAGTAACCAATCAGAGCTCCTTTTAATATTTTGAGAGCACTATATCAAATGAAAGTGGAGCTCTGATTGGTTGCTAAGGGCAACAAAGAAAGTCATAGACCTAGACAATTTTCATACTTGTGGCCCATTGTTTGTAAGGCCAAAAAAAGACAGACGTCCATCCAGTTCAGCCTATTGTGCTATAGTGTTGATCCACAGGAAGGCAAAAACCCCATGAGGTAGAAGCTAATTGTCCTCATTTTAGGGAAAAAAATTCCTTCCTGACTCCAATCTGGCAATCTGGCAATAAATCCCTGGATCAATGACCCCTTTCCAGAATCCTAGTCACTACAACTTGTTATATTATTACATTCTAGAAATGCAGTATGTATTTTATATAAAATACACAGTATGTATTTTACATTGCAATTTAGTTTTATCACATTTTTCCTTCTAAATACCTCTAAGTGGGTCAGTTTGGTATTGAGTTTTTTTACAGCTAGAATTCTCAAAACTTAAGAATAAACATATAATTCATCTCAGTAAAGATTTGATGAATGAAATGAAAGCATGTGACCACCTACCCACACACCTTGGCAGAGGTGCACTCCACACTCTCCGGCCACCTCCCAAGCAGGTGAGTCTATTAGAACCCTCCAATCGATACCCAGGAAAACAGGAAAATGTTAGCGTGTCTCCAACGCCAAAGTGAAAACCTCTTCTTCTACTAAAAGCAGGCACTCCAGGATCATCGCAAGGCTCCAGGTCATATTCTGCATAAACCAGAAAGAGAGAACAGGAAATATTATGGATTGTATAAAGATCAATTTGTGTTAATTCAAATAATTTTCATGTGAAAATTAAATAGGGGAAAATACATGCAAAAAATGATATTTATCTATCAAATAATGTATATAATAAAGTCTGTCCTTATCAACTCATGAATAGATAACCTAAATATTTTCTGTGTTATCACATTGCAATACTTTAAATAATTGTAACATGATTTTAACATTAATCTGGATTTCGAAATAAAGAGCATGCACCTCTATACTCATTTTTCAAAATGGATGTGCTGACCATATTTAGTTTTTAGACTGTTTGCATTGGAGAGTGGCTGGCCCTCATCCTGGTTTTGCACTCCACCCATCTGCACAGATTTTTTAATCAGACCAGGTTATAGCTGGAATCTTTTCTCCCTGTAATGTGGAGGTCTGAACAGACACCAAGAGAGGTAACATATAGTAGAGTAGGTTCCCATCTGGATTGAGGTCATGTAGTCGTTGGTAGATGGGCTTTTATAGTTTTGATAATAAATATACACTAAGGGAGACATGTGTGGAACTAGGTGCATTGAAGTGCATTTTTGCTCCAATTTTCCGTGTATAATGCACATGTATATATGAAAGTGTTTTTTGTGCGATTATAAATGGTGTCTAAAGTTCATCGCGATTTGCCTGTGTGTTTGGCGCATTATGAAACTTAGGCATATGAGTAATGTCAGCTTCTAGTCATCCGTGTTAGTGCGTATACGTCAATTCTTTTCAGAAGCGCGCTAAATTACGAGCATAAAATACGTGGCTGCATATTTTACATTAAATTCTAAGACAGGTTTTTTCAACATTGTTTGGGGCATATTTTGGCACTTATTTAGGTGAAATTACACATAATACACACAAAAATACGTTGGCTGATTTGGACACTGTTGGACACCACTGTTTTGGCGCGGATTCCGATGCCAAAAAAGCATTAAAAGCAACTATAAAAAGCCTCCAGTTCATTTCCATTGAATTCTATGTAAAACCTTGTCATTGTTTATATGACGCGGTTTTTTGCCCGATTTTTTTCAGCACTGTAAAATAATTCACGTCAGTTCTTGAGGCGCTTTTGAAGAGTAAAATGCCCATATGAAACAATGAAGAACTTCAAAACAGCATCTAAAACGCCTCACACAGTGTGGTGCTTTTTTTTTATGCATTTTTTATGTGGATTCACTTCCAAAAACTGTTCTAGCACAAAATTTGAATGTCAGAATAGAAACCACAATGAAAACCATGTTGAAAACTGTGCCTAAAAACGTACGTCTCCAAAAATCTCATCAAATCTTCATCAAAAACTCGTCTGAAAACTGCAAAATATGAGGCAGTTTTCAGACGAGTATTTGAAACTGATTTTGATGCTGATAAATAAGCTGTGTGAACATACTCTAAGGGAGACATGTGCGATCGTGTTTTTCACCCTTTTCTGGCGTAAAATGCGCCAAAGTTAGCCAGCTACGATGTCTAAGATTCAACACTTTTTAATGCGCCTAATATAAAGGGGGCGTTTGTGGGGCATGTCACACCACACTTGTAATATCAGACACATATATGAATGCAGGTCGGCAAAACTAGGCGCATTACTGCTCGAACCGGCAGACCTATTTCAATGTGTTCTGAGCCTGAGGAGTCTAAGTGGAGCTAGATTCGCTGTTAGGGAAAAAATATTCAATATTTCTCAACTTATACCAGCACAATAATAAAAAGGGATTTCTGATTATTATCAAACTATATAAAATTAAATTATTTAAATGTAATAAAAAATGTTCTCATATACATTTAATATAAAAATATATAACATCCCAAAACTATAAAAAAAATATCTCCTATAAACTGTATTTAAAATTAATACAATCTAAAACAAATTTTACATTAAATAACCAATTAATGATGTTGTTCAGTTTTTAAAATTTTTAATTTTGACTAAATTTTAAATTTATTTTTGCTGCTCTCACCCTTTATTCTACAGATAGCAATAGCCAGCACGGCACAGGTAGTGCTGGGACCTGTGGTTCACCAAGCAAGATCAGTAGCATAGTTTCTCTTGACTGACATGCTATTCTAATGACTTTTCTTTTATTTATAGCCTATCTAAAGCCTTTATACATGTTTGGCGCATTACTTATACACCTAAGTTCCATAATGTACCAAACACACAGGTGATGCGTATCGAACTTTAGACATCATTTATGAACGCATAAAAAACACTTTCATACATTCAGGCGCATTTGACACTGAAAAATAGATGCGAAAATGCTCTTCGATCTGTCTAGTTCCATGCATGTCTCCCGAACAGTTTGACAGAACTGATATATCTGCCCCACTGAGTAAACATCCTCAGCTTCTTTTTCAACCATTGTTTTATTTATTTATTTTTTGCGTCGTTTGGGTCATTGTCTTGTTGTCCAATGTCTCTTCGGCTTCAGGTCAAAGGCTACTGCATCTAGGTTTTTTGCCAGCAAAGCATACCAGCTACATCATAAAATACTCTACATATCATATTTAATTTTGTTCCGATCGCTCGTGTTTATGTCCAACATTTCCAGTTTTTCATGCAGTACTTTCTTTTATTATATTTTGTAGCAGGTTCTTCTTCCTATTGAAGTTGGATTTTAAACATGGTTGTCAATTCTCGTTTAGTGAAGGTTTTACTATACTTCCACCTATTTAAAGATGTTGTTTTGTTGTTTTCAAAAATAATTGACGCTGGAGTCCTGTACATATGTGAAATTGCATCCATACCCAGGTTAAGCATTGCCAACATAGGGTCTAGGGATAATTCTCTGTGTATTAATTTATTTCCAAATAGAAGTAATAATTTTACTAGATCAGCACAGATGTTACAAATTACCGCTCTCTTCACATTTTTGCCAACACAAGCTATGCTCCTAAGATCCATTTTGTGAATTTATACTGGTGTATGATATCATGTTAATCTATATCTTTTTTAGGAAGTGAACTACACATATCACGGTTTTAGTTGAAGAATGCATTGTGTTACTATTTTACCTATCATGACCTCCTGGCCTAGTGTCTTTTTGCACTTTGCCAGTTATAATAATATTTCTATGTTGTTTGTTGTAGTAAGAAACCTACATGCAACAATTGGGCTTTTTTTTTCGTGAGGTATGTAATGACATAAGGTTACTTTTAAAAAACGATGGTTTCACAATTGTAGGGGTTGATAACTAAAATGAGATGAGCAAGCAGTAAAAAGTTCTAGTTCTAGTTCGAACTTTAGTGTGTTCGGTTCGAGGTTCTATTTGAACAAGAACTCGAACCACATTAAAGTCAACGGGAGAAGATGTTCTGGTTAATTTGTATACCTATACAGGTGAGGAGAAGCTGGAATTACCATCCATAATAGTAAACTGGATACGTGGAACAACTTACTGAAAAAAATTGGGCTTTAAGAGTCACAGAAAAAAATTGAGAGGCTAAAATAATTCATTCCTTTCAATGGCTAACTGATAACATGAGGACAGCCTGCAAGCAGTGGCATAGCTATAGAAGTCACAGCGGTAGAAGCTGCTATGGGGTCCTGCATCCTGAGGGGGCCCAAAGGCTGCTTAGACACATAGGAGATTTGGAGACGGTGTGTTATACAATTACCAAATCCCCAAAACTACAAAAACTGAACTTTTGGGCCCTGAGTATAATTTAGCAAATCCAAGCACTCTGTATAATATATATCCATGCATATGAGAGTTAGGCATTATGTGAGCCTGCAAATGTCACCAAATACCAGCTTCTGGGTGTGGGAAAGATGTAGCAAGCAATACCAAACTCCCTAACTATTGATGTCTATGGAGAGGAAAATGCTATCTAACTAAATAAGAGCAGTCTGTACAGTACAGATGGTGAACCTAAAATGACATTCAAAAGGCAATACAGTGAAATATATATAACATGGTCATGTTATTTTAGCAGCCAAGGAGAGCCCTACGCCTCAGCGATGAGAAAGGTGATTGGATGGCTGCAAAAAGTGCATAAAGCCACTGAAAACTAAACTGAAAATGATATGTCGACCTAGAACTAGAACTTTACTCAAACGAACAGTAAAATGTTCGGTTTGAGTTCTAAAAATTTGAGAAGTTCTACTAGAACTTAACTTTTCTAGAACAGTTCGATCAACACTATAAATAAACTGGTTAATGAATGACATAGTTGTAGATCATTTAAAGGTTTGGCTGGAATTTTAAGCTACACCATAGATGTCCATATGAGCATGGTATGTTAATGCCAGGTTTTAAAGAATCTAAGTTTTTTAATTCACAGGATAATACTTGAAGCTAAAAATACTGCAGGTATGACAGCTTTGGACCATATTACCAAACTATATTCATTTGTTGGCACATCATATTTATTTTGAGGTATTTTTGACATATCTCAATAAAATAAAGCTTTGGGATTGCTTCCAGCTACAAACATTTTCAACTCTTCCCATTATGGCACCTGTATCTCCTGCCATCAGCCCTTTACCTGTGTAAATATGGCTGACAAAGAATATCTTTATTTTTATTTAAAACTAACTTTCCCAGGCCTCGAGAGGCTGTTAGCATACAGCTGATTAATTTTGAGATCTTAGGTCTATTCACCTACATGAATTTCCTTATCATTTTTTTGCAACTCGTGAATTTATCAAATATAACTGTATAGGTAGAAAGCATTGACTGAGAGAAACGCCTACCTAAATAAGTAATAAGTATAAACATTTTATAATATTCACTTGGTAATCCCATCAAAGTCTGTAACTTGATATATTTTTAGTGAGCTGTGTACTTTTTGATTCTCTTCTGCTTTTTGAATCTCTATCAAGGGCTGGTTGTGCCCTGAGAAAGCCTTTTGGAAGCTGCATTTGTTGCAAATACTGTTTAATAAAATACAACATGGTTCAGGAAATAAAAAGTTAGTTAATACTGACCTAGCAGATCCAGTGAATAACACTTTGGGTGACATGTATAAAACCTAACACCAACATACCAGTTTTAAATCGCTTTAGAGGAGTATAGAAGGCACCAGTATGCACAAAAGTGTCTTACTGCACTCTATATATGTGTCTACTGCACAATTTGCCTCAGCCATACCACTTTGAAATTGGCATGGATTTGTCTGACAGTTATGCTACTGGCACTGGATTCAATCATTATGCACCAGCATGAGAACTTTCTTTGTTGAAAGCTTTTGAACCACAAGAAAAATTGATTTCTGAGACAATTCTGATCTTTTTTCTGTCAACATGTTACATGACCTTCCCATTGGAAAAATTTGCCCTTGATCCAAAATGACAGCTTTCAGGATGACGTCCATTTTCTGGACATAACCTTAAAGAAAGGATCCCTCACCTGATACTTGCTGGGGTATTTAGATATGTCATTTCCCCCTTCATTTCTGACATAAAAGGCTGTCCTGGGACTTTTGACTTGCCCCGTATATTGCAAATAATTTTTCTTTTTTTTGTAGAAATACTGTGCACTCTTACAATGATGTTCAATGGTGCCACTTCTGCTGCCTTGGGACTTATTTAATCTGTGCGCATGGTTGATAGTTAACTCTGAATCTTTGGCCTCTGATAAGACTGCTGACATTAGTTCCCATATGTATCTTTCAAGCTGTTCATCTTTTCTAATTTCAAGACTTCCATGTAAATGGATGTTTCACTGAGATCTGTCTCTACTCTATCTTAGTTTTAAGATGTTGATTATGCTTAAGAAGAGCATTGTAATTCTGTATAATTGATGTTGTTTGTTCTCCCAGTGTATTTGTCCTGTTGAGTAGGCTGCTTAGATCTTCTGCAACTCCTTCTTGAATCAGTTAACCCCCATCGCTCTACCATTACTGCTGTGTTTTCCAGATTAACAGCTCCTAAAGGATAAGCTGTTTGAAATTGTAAATTTTCTAGTGTGCTTTTTTTTAAAAGTCTATAAATTTTACAGATGCTTTGTATTTCTTCTACTTTAATCAAAGAAAATACCAACAGTATATAATATATAACTGTAAGCCAGGTGGGGATACCCAGTATTTCGGTGGTGCACGTCCATCATCTGCTTTATCTTTCATTTAGACCAATTAATACAGAGTTTGTTATCATCCACTCCCACAGAGTACAATGGTTATTACTGCACAAAAATCCACGAATAACAAGAATGTTTCTTTTCATCTAAATTACGATATAACTAGAGATGGGCGAATTTCTCGAAATTCGGTTCGCTCAATTCTCCAAATTTCACTACAAAAAATAACTTATTTCAGAATTACTTCGGGACTAATCACGTTAAAAAACAGCTATTTCAAGGATGCACAGAGCCTGAAGGGTGCTGTAGAACGTTGTGCCATGTTTATACAGTATATGCAGAGGGAGCTTGGTTTGGTCTTCATACAATGTTGTGTTTTAGTATGACACGCACATGACTGCCGCCGCTCTTAGAATCGCTTAACTCTAAAATTCCCTGGACACTTAAGAGGGCAAAACTGACCAAAAAACTGAAGGGGGAATGTAGCCTGATAAAGTCATGGCAGCGACAGCTGGAAAAAAACAAGCTGAGGGCTCAGGTGGCAACATCAGTGACAGAGCGTGGAGGCGACGGCGGCAGTAAAAACAGCATGAGGTCAGAGAGTGGCACAATGACATTCTGGAGGTGGCAAAAACAGGAGTAGGCCAAAGAGTGGCACAATGACACAGTGTGGAGTTGACGGCATCAACAGCAGCAGCAGCATGAGGTCAGACAGTGGCACAATGACATTCTAGAGGTGGCAAACACAGGAATAGGCCACAGAGTGGCACAATGTCACAGTGTGTAGGTCATGGCAGCAGCCACAGCAGCAGCATGAGGTCAGACAGTGGCACAATGACACAGTGTTTAGGTCACGTCAGCAGCAGCATGAGGTCAGAGAGTGGCACAATGACATTCTGGAGGTGGCAAAAACAGGAGTAGGCCACAGAGTGGGACAATGACAAAGTGTGTAGGTCACGGCAGCAGCCACAGCAGCAGCATGAGGTCAGACAGTGGCACAATGACACAGTGTGTAGGTCACGGCAGCAGCCACAGCAGCAGCATGAGGTCAGACAGTGGCACAATGACAGAGTGTGTAGGTCACGGCAGCAGCCACAGCAGCAGCATGAGGTCAGACAGTGGCACAATGACATTCTGGAGGTGTCAAAAACTGGAGTAGGCCACAGAGTGGCACAATGACAGAGTGTGTAGGTCACGGCAGCAGCCACAGCAGCAGCATGAGGTCAGAGAGTGGCACAATGACACAGTGTGTAGGTCACGGCAGCAGCCACAGCAGCAGCATGAGGTCAGACAGTGGCACAATGACACAGTGTGCAGGTCACGTCAGAGGCAGCATGAGGTCAGAGAGTGGCACAATGACATTCTGGAGGTGGCAAAAACAGGAGTAGGCCACAGAGTGGGACAAATGACACAGTGTGTAGGTCACGGCAGCAGCCACAGCAGCAACATGAGGTCAAAACAGTGGCACAATGACACAGTGTGTAGGTCACGGCAGTAGCCACAGCAGCAGCATGAGGTCAGACCGGGGCACAATGACAGAGTGTGTAGGTCACGGCAGCAGCAACAGCAGCAGCATGAGGTCAGACAGTGGCACAATGACATTCTGGAGGTGGCAAAAACTGGAGTAGGCCACAGAGTGGCACAATGACAGAGAGTGGAGGTGACCGTGGCAGCAGCATGAGGTCAGAGAGTGGCACAATGACATTCTGGAGGTGGCAAAAACAGGAATAGGCCACAGAGTGGCACAATGACAGAGTGTGTAGGTCACGGCAGCAGCCACAGCAGCAGCATGAGGTCAGACAGTGGCACAATGACACAGTGTGTAGGTCACGGCAGCAGCCACAGCAGCAGCATGAGGTCAGACAGTGGAAAAATGACACAGTGTGTAGGTCACGGCAGTAGCCACAGCAGCAGCATGAGGTCAGACAGTTGCACAATAAACACAGTGAGTAGGGTTCACGGCAGTAGGCACAGCAAGCAGCATGAGTGTCAGACAGGGGCACAAAGACACAGAGTGTGTAGGTCACGGCAGTAGCCATAGCAGCAGCATGAGGTCAGACAGTGGCAACAATGACACAGTGTGTAGCTCACGGCAGTAGCCACAGCAGCAGCATGAGGTCAGACCAGTTGCACAATGACAGAGATGTGGTAGGTTCACGGCAGCAGCCACAGCAGCAGCATGAGGTCAGACAGTGGCACAATGACATTCTGGAGGTGGCAAATACAGGAGTAGGCCACAGAGTGGCACAATGACAGAGAGTGGAGGTGACGGCGGCAGCAGCATGAGGTCATACAGTGGCACAATCACATTCTGGAGGTGGCAAAACAGTAGTAGGCCACAGAGTGGCACAATGACAGAGAGTGGAGGTGACAACAGCAGCAGCATGAGGTCAGACAGTGGCACAATGACAGAGTGTGGAGGTGGGTGCCAATACCAGTCCCTGGTAAAGATGGTTGGTGGCAGATGAGAAAACTGTCAGCAGATGTGTGGCATCAGGCGGGTGGTGGCATCAGAATAGTGGGCTGAGGCAGGTAGTTTGAACCCAGAGTCATTTCTCACAGTTTGGGTGAGGCGTCATGGCTGATGTAGTCTGACGCCTAAGGCATTGGTGTGTGGAAATCCTGGCCGATCCACGCCTGATTCATCTTGAGAAAGGTCAGTCGTTCCACATTTCCTGTGGACAAGTGGGTTCTCCTTGGGGTAACGATGGCCCCCACCGCACTGAACACCCGCTCTGATGCCACACTACTGGCCGGGCAGGACAGCTTCTCCACTGCAAACTCGGCAAGTTTGGGGCCCACACATCCATTTGGCTGCCCAGTAGTCCAGCGATCTTCTAACTGGGGTGGCAGAGTGCTGTCCAAGTAGGCCACCACCTGTTGGTTCAGGGTCTGCTCCAGGTCCTGCTGCTGCTGGCGACTGCCCTCCTCACTAGGCGGGTGATGGAAGCTGCTCATCAGTGACTCTAGACTTAGGTTGCTGCTGATTGAGCTGGTACTGCTCCGAACCCCCCACCTTCCCCCGACAGCCGCGGCAGTAGTGCGTGAGCGCTGAAGAACCCCCCGGTCAGACCTGTCAGAGGAGGGACGATGCCTCACATAGGCAGCTGCAAACTCACTACGGCCAACTGAGTTTGTCCTCCCTTTCAGCAGCTGGGAAAAAGGCTCCCATTTTGGACCGGTAGCGAGGGTCCAATAGGGTGGAAAGCCAGAAGTCATCCCTCTGTCGGATGCTGACTATTCGGCTGTCACTAGCCAGGCAAATCAGCATGCTGCTGGCCATCTGCACAAGTGACTCCGAGGGGCTCTTTGCCTCCATCTCCACTGTATACTGCCACGGTGCTTGCGGGTCATCTGCCTCGTCTTCCTCATCTCCATCTACCTCCTCCAGCTGCTCCTGCTCCTCCTCTCTTGTCACCTGGGTAGAAAATTCACTCATTTCACCAGGCAATGCTTCTGCTCCAATGTCCTCCTCCTCCATTTCAGTCCCCACCGGACTCATGTGGCCACGAGATGTAGTCGCCACGTCTCCAGTCCTTTGCCCAGACAGATTTTTCAGCATCTGTTCCAGGACATGAAGCAGTGGATTGACGTTATTCATTCCGTAGTCCTGGCGACTGACAAATAACGTGGCCTCCTCGAATGGCCTCAATAAATGGCAGGTGTCACGCATGAGCTGCCACTGGCTGACATCAAAGTTACACAGGGAGTACTCCCTTGTCCCGCCACTGTACATCAAAAAATCGATAATCGTCCCTTTCCTCTGTTCAAACATCGGGTCCAACATGTGCAGCTGGAATTCCAACGGGTGGAAAACATCGCATATCAGAGTTGTTGGGGGAGGCCGTTCTGCCGCTGCAACTTGAGGAGGGTGTTTCCTGGCTTTGTAGAAGGATGAAGGCATGCACAGTTTCCTGGCCATTTTCAGAATCTTCTGAAATACGGTGGAAAGACCTTCAGAACCTTTTCACAACCAGATTGAAAACTTGCGCCAGCAGGGCGCATGGACCATGTCCTCCTCGTGTTGCAGCAACGGACACCAATGTTTCCTCCCATTGTCCGTCCCACCATGGTTCCGATTTTGCAGTTGGGCGCGAGAAAGCCACACATCGATTTCCTTGCTGCATGACACGCGAGCAGTTCCTCCTCTGTGTGACTCACTCCTCGCCGAGCACAGCCAGGTTTAAACTGCGTGACACCGCTGTGCCCTACCACATGTGTAAAGGAGCAGTACTTGTGGAGGCTGAGATGTGGTGGTTGGTGGAGGCGGGAGTAGCGGACATGGCGCAATGGAGCCGCAGGGTTTTTACAACGTGGAGAGGAGAAAGCGGCGTCTCTGTGCCAAGTTGTTGGTGTGGCCTGGGTTGGAAGCACATTCACCCCCATTGGGCCCGTAAAGGACATGTACAGGCCCTTGACCGTAGTTCGAGCTCCAGACGTCCCAGCTGCCTGCACCTTGGAAACAAACCGATAAGCTCAAGACTGGCCCACCTTCTGTTCTACATATTTATGAAGTGCTGGAACGCCTTTTTGGAAAAGAAATTAACGCTTGAGACTCTCCAATTTCGCTCGGCACAAGCCATTAGTCTCTGAACGGTTCAAGTCCACCGTTTGGATAAGGGAGGGACTGCGGCACTAACAACTGAACAGGAGTACGGTCCAGCTTCTGCACCTTAGATGGTTGGACGCCATACTATTTTCTCTTTGCAATCGCCATCGCCTGAACGACTTGCTGGACGCCATGAGTACGAGGAGCAGAGCATATGGATCCGGAGATGATGTCAAGAGAAACAGCTCACACCTTCAGCAGAGGTGGTGGAGCCTTGACTGCGCAATGGCATGCATGCCACTGGCACTGCGCTGTTTGCTCTGCTGAAGGATGGACCACCACATCTAGCCACGTTTCTTCTTACTCCCATGGCCACACCGGATGGTGACCGCTGCAATGTGTTGAAGGAGTGCCGTGGTGCCAAACAATTAGCTCCCGGGCCACGCTTCACTTTCTGCCTACAGATTCTACATTTAAACCCATATTCTCTCCTCCGGTGTCCTTAGCAAAGAACTGCCACACCGCCGAGTATCGGATTTTACCGCCATACGCTCCCGCTCTGAGTGGACTACTGCCAGCCACTGCCATGTCGCTGAGCCCCTGTGCCGCACTTTCTTGGACCTGCGAACGGGTTTTTTACCCCGTGACCGCTTGGCTCCCGACCTCACACTGCTGCATCCTGTCTGACTCAAACGGCCACGACGACCCACTTGCAGGGTAGCGGCCGCACTGACGCGCCAAGCAGACAGCCCTCTTCATCCAGCGTGAATAAGCCCTTATGCCTCACCCGGCTCCCAAGTGCGGTCGTTTTAACATGATCATCTATTATGTGTTTCATCGTCACTGCTGTTCTCATCACCGGTCTTGGTATGCAGAGCTGAACTCCCTACAACAAGACATTTCTTCGCTGCCTAAGAAGCAGCTGACTGCCCTCCTCAAATTGTTCCATCCTCGCTATATAGTGGCGCGAGCCCAGACCGACATAAGTAAGATCTCTGGCTGAGGGATCCGGATAGGACAGAGGCGAGTTGAGGACAGGTGAGGTGCCCTGATCCCGCTCCCGGGCCAGCCACTAATGGTTATGTCTGAACGTTCCCACCGACTCTTGCTGGGGTTTGTCAGATGTCATTTGGGGATGAAGTGGATAACCTATCAACCCAATCAAGATCCCTTGGTTGCTGAACAACACGCGGCCGCTAGAATGAACAGTGGGCGATTTGTGCCTCCACCGATTACCCTGCTGCGACGTCCACCTTGCTGTGGCAGCGACCTGTCCAGTTCCAAGAATGTTTTTGGCCACTGCCACTCGCATGTGCAAGCCTGCCACCATTCTCTGTCCTGACATACAGTTTTTGGTCTAAAATGTACAGACACTGTTGAACGGAAATATCTGTGTAAGATAAATACACACCCTGTTATTTGAACTCCAATCAACCCAGTAACAACTTGGGTAAACCCTTGGATATAAATTTCGCTCCACAAATGGTCAGGTAGAAAAATTGACATTGTATGTGCCGTTTAAAAACTCTGTGTATTTTACAGAATATAAAAGCACAACACATGCTTAATAACCTTCGGATATGAATTATGCTACAAAAAAAAATTTCTTCTGTGGGTCGGTGAAAAACAAAGTTTCTTTTACTGAGTACAACTGCAGAACAATGCTTAATTAACCCCAGGATGTAAATTGCGCAAAAAATTGAGCAGCCCCACAAACACAGCTTTGTATGCGTGTACATTTGCGTGTTTTTCTACGCACACACCCAGCCAGAGAAAAAATTGTAATTAAACCTTTGCTTTGTGAATTATTGCTACAGGAAAATTTTCCTATTTGGCAGTGAAAACGAGGTTTTTATTTTATCACTAACAGCAAAAAACAACAGCTTAATTAACCCCCTGATGTAAATTGCGCAACAAGAAATGAGCATCAGCCACAAACTATAGCTTTGTAGCGTGTTAAAAATATGTGTGTTTTTCTACGCTACACAACAAAGAGAAAAGAATTGTAATTAACTTTCGCTTGGAATTATGCTACAGGAAAATTTTAATTATTGGCGGTGAAAAAGACGGTTTATTTTGGGTCACCAACAGCAGAAAAACAAACGCTTATTTAACCCTGGATGTAAATTGCGCAAAAGAATTGAGCAGTCACAACAACAAGCTTAGTAATCGTGTTACAGATTGCGTTTTTTCTACGCTACACAACAAGAGAAAAAATTGTAATTTGACCTTCCCGCTTGTGAATTATGCTACAGAGAAAATTTGTAATTTTGTGCGTGAAAAAGACTTTTATTTTTGTCAACACAGCAAGAAAAACAACGCTTAATTAACCCCTTGATGTAAATTGCGCAAAACAATTGAGCAACCACAAACTACGAGTTTGTAGCGTGTTTACAATGGCGTATTGTTCTACCTCTCTACAGACACAACCAAGAAAAAATTGTAATTAACCTTCGCATGTGAATTAGGCTACCTGAAAATTGTATTTTATTGGGCGGTGAAAAAGACGGTTTTCTTGGAGTCACCACAAGCAAAAAAACAACGCTTAATTAACCCTTGGATGTAAATTGCGCCAAAGAATTGAGCAGCGGTCAAAATGAAGTGGTAGTTTGTATTTAAAAAACACTGTTTTCATTAAATAATACAACATTGACCGGCTAGATCCCCCTTGGATATTCAATGTGCTGTGAGCAGATAGCATTAAAATTATATGCAGCCCTGCAGTGGAGACACCACCACTGGACTGTCAGATCCAATAACCACCAAAAAATCAGAAATAGAACATAAGAGAAGCAGTCTCTGAGACAAGCTGTGACACCCCCCCAAAAATCGCTGTATAAAAATCAGTTCTTCAGTAAGAGCTATCACAAACAGCCAACTGCAGTCACCTTCCCTGGTTCAGTAACAGTGAATGATGTGAGCTCCCAGCGGTCGCGCCCGGACTTATATAGACGGTGACGTCACAGTATCCCGCCGGTCGCTCTGATTGGCTCATCTCTCCTCCAGAGTGCTTTGCCCCATGTAACGGCATGTGCCTCGCAGCCATTTTATCATCAAAGCACACTTCCGTTACTCCCCCCACTTCGTTCACACCCAAGTACCCCAAAACTTCGAACTTCGTCAGAACCGAAGTTTTCCTGAAATTCTAAACGAATTCCACTTCGTTAGAATCAATTCGCCCATCTCTAGATATAACCAGTGAGTACACCAAATGGTCAATGGCCGTCAATCATTTTTTAAACCTTGATCTTAAAATAATCATTTCTTTCTGAGTTATAAACTAAAGTAATATGGATGGTACAGCTAAAGAGCAAATGTGTCAGGTTTGGGCATGATAAAAGATATTTAGCAATACTTTAGCAACCTTTTCCTGTTTTTGCGCATCTTTATACAGGTTTGTCAGTAACCAGGCTTTGTGTGTCTTTAAAGAGAACCTGTCACATAGATTATGCCCCCCTTGCTGAGGACAGCACAAGCTAGTGTCATACATGCTGTTTCAGTGTGTGTACCCTTCTTCCGATAAGATGCAGCACATTTAGAGAAATTTACCCACATCAAATCTTATACATGATCAGGGTTTAGCCCACCCACGCAATTACTAGCCCCGACCCACTGATTAGTTAATTAACATGTTTCTACCTATTCAAAGGTAATAGGTTTTATCAGTTTATAGGTGGCATGGCATAGCCACAGATGGGCGGGGTATTTTGAAAAAAAAGTGTACATCTTTGAATGACACATCTATCGAATGACTCTTCTGGCTGAAAACTGCAGATTTGAGCATTAAATACACGAAAACTACAACATCTTACAGAATAAGGGACACAGCACTGGAAACAGCAGGTCTGTCATTAGCTTGTGCTGTCCTCAGCAAAGGGGGCAAAAACTATATGACAGGTTCTCTTTAATCATTGACCAAAGCATTTGTAAAACTCATAGATGTTTTGTTAACACGATAAGACATAATTTTATGGGCCTTATCATTGGCACTGGAGCCCAACAACTGACTGACAACCAACATACTGGTGTAGAGGAGTGCAGGAAGTGCAGAATTTTTGCTGCCACCCTTTTGGACAGTTACACCCCTGTCTGTATTAAGATGTTTAGATATAAGCTGTCCTTGCAGACAATTCTCTTACCTGAAAATGTAATGTTAAATCCTTCATATGAAATAGAAAAATCTGATATAAAACGAAGCTGAGCTGTAAAATTCCCAAAAAGTCCAGCTTTTATAGCAGGTGGAAGAACTGAACCTGTCAGCCTTCCACCGGATTATAAAAACTGCCATCCTCAGTTAGTTAACATAATAGTCATGAGAACTTTTCGAGGTGAACAGGAGTGAAATCCAGGTTGCACACCTAAAGAGGTAAGAAAAAAATTATGAATCATGACTATTAAGTGGGAGGATTAAAAGGCATGAAATAAATATCATACAACTGCAGGAATCAGTTCATGCAGGTTTGTCGTTTGTAAACATGATACACATAGGTCTGCATAGAAGATGCATACAATATAACATAAGTGTTTCCTTCAAAATTGCTTTATTTGGAATTTCCTATTTAGATTTGTTCTATGGATATGTGTAATATATATTAATATAACCATAAGCACGTAGTATCTTTACATACAGTATAACTCAGGTAAGGCCATAGAAAAATGCTACTGTTACTAGGGTGGTCACAGGCTGTACTCATACATGGTGGAATTTGAAGTAATAGTATCTGTGTATCATACTGTACACCTGTAATGTTGTCTCAGAATCTCGTACTTCCTTAATGATTGTAGTTTTAATTTGGAAATATACATTAAAGTGGACGTTCATTCCTGAGTTAACATCTAAAATATACCATATTTTTGTAATAGAAGTGGAATGACAATTGGATCAGACACAACTATATATTATGTATACAAGTTTAATGAAACACATGATTATCTCTTCAATAATCCCTGCATCACTTAGTTTCTTTCTTTGACTCTATACAAGGGGCCACACTGTATGAAAACTGTCTAGATCAAAAATTCACCTTGTGCCCATAGCAACCAATCAAGCGAGCCCCTTCATTTTTCCAGAGCACTATAGGAAATTAGTTGCGCTCGATTGGCTGCTAAGGGCAACAAAGTGAAATTTTAGACCTAGGACAGTTTTCAAACAGTGTCCAAGAAGTTACTTGGATACGATGTTATGTACATAATATAATACACATTTTCAACAGTAAATAAATTACCAGTGTTATGTAAGTCATACCTTTCCATGGTGAGACTTCAATTGTCCCAGGTTACAATTCAAAGAATTCAGGTAAAAAGTCAGAAACCTGAGAAAGAATTGTTCCACTCTTTCCATGAATATATCCAACCACATAAACCTAAAAAAAAAAATAACAATAATTACAGCAATAAATCCTTTTTTAACATAAAACAAGTAAAACAAGACCTAGACTTCCTATAAGTTGTGAGCAAGAATGTACAGGCACTGAGACCCCCGCCACCAATCAGTTAAAAAAAATCTGGTGGCCATCCTGTGTCTTGAACAGTGTGCTCTTCTTGTTAGTTTGATATCATGCAGATGGTAAACATTTGAGTCCCAAAACCTCTTTGATCACTAAAAGGAAGGTCATCCTCTCCAAAGACTATTTCAGTTTCACCTTAATACATGAGTCTAAGGTCTGGACAAACAAATTAACAATGAAACTCTTTCATACATAGGCACATTTCTTCTTCCAATTGGCCCCTTCTTCCCTACCTCAATTAATGAGCAGCAAACATTTGCAGCATGTAAATAATACTTTGGATGTATTATATTTAGAGATGGGCGAATTTCTCAAAAATTCGGTTCGGTCACTTCGCCGAATTTTCCGACAAAATCGATTCGGTCCGAAATAATTCTGGCACGAATCACGTTAAAAAACAGCTATTCCAGCTGCACAGAGCCTCGCAGGGTGCTGTAGTAACGTTGTGCCAATGCTTAAATATGCAGAGGGAGCTTGTGTTTGTCTTCATACAATGTTTAGTAGTTTTAGTATGACACGCACATGACTGCCGCCGCTCTAGAATCGCTTCACTATAAATGCCCTGGGCACTTATGGGGGCAAAACTGACCAAAAAACTTAAGCAGGAACGTAAAAGAGCCTGATAAAGTCAGGCAGCAAATAGCTGGAAAAAAAACAAACGGTGAGAGAACAGGTTGCAACATTAGTGACAGAGTGTGAGGTGACGGCGCAGCCAACAACAAGCAGCATGAAGTCAGACAGTGGCAACAATGGACATTCTGGAATGGCAAAACATACCTAGGCCGCATAGTGGCACAATGACACCAGTTGTGGATGTCACGGTGGCAGCACATGAGGTCAGGCAGTGTCACAATGTGAACAAATTCTGAGCAGCAAAAAGGGAGTATGCCAAAGAGTGTACAATGACACATGTGGAAGGGGCACGGCAGGAGCAACAGCAAGCAGCTAAGGTCAGACAGTGGCACAATGACACAGTTAGGAGGGCACGGGCAGCAGCCCACATCAGCAGCAAGAGGTCAGACAGTGGCACAATGCAAATATCTGGAGGTGGCAAAAACAGATAAGACACAGTGTGGAGGGCACCGGCAGCAGCCACGCAGCAAGCATGTAGGTCAACAGTGAGGCCCAATGAACACAGTTGGAGTGCACTACATGGAGTCACAGCAGCACGCATGAAGGTCATAGATGGCACAATTACATTCTGCAGGTGGCAAAAGTAGTAATACAGGTCGCCCACAGAGCGTGCACAATGACATGAGATCGTGAAGGGGTCACGGCGGCAGCAGCATGAGGTCAGTCAGTGGCACAATGACAGATAGTGAATGAGCTGTCAGGAGCAACAGAAAGAGGTCTGAGAGTCGAACAAAGACATTCAGAGGATGGCAAAACATTACCAGGCCGCAGAGTGGCACTATGACACAGTGGAGGATGTCACGAAACAGCAACACAGCAGCAGCATGTGACAACATAGATTGGCACAATGACAGAGTGGGTTGAGGTGGGTGGCAAATACCATCCCTGGTAAAGACGGTGGTAGTCAGATGGATAAACTATCAGCAGATGTGTGGCATCAGCGGGTTGGACGGCATCAGAATAGTGGCGAGGGCAGGTAGTTTAACCAGACACGACGCCTAAGCATTGGTTGTGGAAATCCTGGCCGATCCACGCCTGGATTCATCTTGACAAAGGACAGTCAGTTTCAAACATTTCCCCGTGGACAAGGCCGGGTTTCTCCTTGGGTAAGCGATGGCCCCCGCCGCACTGAACACCCCGTCCTGATGCCACACTACTGCCGGGCATGACAGCTTCTCCACTGCAAACTCGCAAGTTGCGGCCCACACATCTGTTTGCTGCCCAGTAGTCCAGCGGGAATCTATTTAACTGGGGTTGCAGAGTGCTGTCCAAGTAGGCCCAACAACCTGTTGGTTCAGGGAATGCTCCATGTCCTGCTGCTGCTGCTGGTGACTGCCCTCCTCACTAAGTGCGGTGAAGAGCTGCTCAGCTAGTGACTCCATACTTATAGGTTAGTGCTGATGGAGCTGGTACTCGCTCCAACCCCCACACCCTCCACCATCCCCCAGCAGCCGCGTCAGTATACGTGAGCGCTGAGGAACCCCCCGGTCAGACCTGTCAGAGGAGGGACGATCGCCGCACATGATGCATCGGCCAACTGATTACGGAGGATTTCCCTGTAGTATTTGAGTTTGTCCTTCCCTCTCAATAGCTGGAAAAAGGCTCCCATTTTGGACCGTAGCGAGGGCTCCATAGGGTGGAGAGCCAGAAGTCATCCCTCCTGCCGGATGCTGACTATATTCGTACCTGTCACTAGCCAGGCAAATAAGCATGCTGGCGGGTACATCTGGCACAAGTGACGTCCGAGGGGCTCCCTGCCTCCCATTTCCCACTGATACTGCCACGCGTGCTTGGAGTCATCTGCCTCGTCTATCCTCAACCTCATACCACCACCTCCAGCTGCTCCTGCTCCCCTCATCATTGTCACTGGGTAGAAAATCCACTCATCACCAGACATGCTTCTGCTCCAATGTCCACCTCCTCCTCCTCCGTCATCCTCATTTCAGTCCCCACCCGGACTCATGTGGCCACAGATGTAGTCGCCACATCTCCAGTCCCCAGCCCATACATATTTTTTCAGCAAATCAGTTCCAGGACATGAAGCATGGAATGACGTTATTCATCCCGAGTCCTGGCGATTGACAAATAACGTGGGCCTCTCTCGAATTGCCTCAACAAACGCAGTGTCACGCATGAGCTGCCACTGCTACATCAAAGTTACACAGAGGATACTGTCCGTCCTGCCTGGATCAATCAAAAAAATCGTTAATGGCCTTTTCTCTGTTTCATGACAACAGTCGGTCAACATGTGCAGGCTTGGAATCCAGCGGGTGGAAACATCGTCATATCAGAGGCGGTTGGGGGAGGCCGTTCTGCCGCTGCAACTCGAGGATGGTGTTCCTGGCTTTGTACGAATTGGATAAAGTGCATGCACAGTTTCCTGGCATTTTCAGAATGTTCTGCAGATCGTGGATGACGTCAGGAACCTTTTTACAACCAGATTGAAACACGTGCGCCATGCAGGGCACTTGGATCCATCCCTCCTCGGTGCATCGCGACACATGTCCTCCCATTGTCCGTCACAATGGTCCGTATTTGCAGTGGCGCGGAAAAGCCACACAACAATTCTTGTCTGCATGACGCTGAGCAGTTCCTCCCCTGTGGGACTTTCTGTTCGCCGAGTGCAAGCTAGAGTGTAAGAACTGGCGTGACACCGCTGGATGCCCTACCCATGTTGGTATGATGGAGCAGATACTTGTTGGAGCTGAGATGGTTGGTGGTGTTGGAGGAGGAGGAGGCGACATTGGCGCAGGAGCCAGTTTGACAACGTGGGTGGAGAAAGCGGCGTCTCCTGTCCAAGTTGATGTGTGCCCGGGCAGGAAGCACATTCACCCAGTGGGTCCGTAAAGGACATGTACTGGCCCAGACCGTTAGTTTACAGCTCCAGAGACGTCCGCTGCTGCCGTGTACCTTGGAACAAACCGAGATAAAATGCTCAAGAGACTGACCTCTTCTGTTCTACATATTTATGAGTGCTGTACTAACGCCTTTTTGGAAAAGAAATTACGCTTGAACTCTCCATCTCGCTCGGCACAAAGCCCTTAGTTTCTCTGAATGTGCAGGAGTCCAACCATTTGGAAAGGAGGGACTGCAGTACCAAACAACTTGGACAGGAAGCACGGTCACTGCTGCACCTAGGATGGTTGGAACGCATACTGTTGTCTCTTTACAATCGCCTCTCTGACGTCTGCAGGCGCCATGAGGGCGAGGAGCAGGAGCATCTGGACCGGGAGAGGATGTCAAAGAGAAACAGCTGCCTTCTGCGAGGTGGTTTGGAGCCCTTGACTGGCTGAAATGGCATGCGTGCCACTGGCCGCTGCTTGCTGCTGCAGCGGCAGGATTTGGACCACCACATCTGAGCCACGTTACTCCCAGGCCACCGGATGGTGACGCTGCATGAGTTGACGCAGGGCCATTGTGCAATGTTATCTCCCCTGGGGGCCACGCTTCACTTCTGCCCACAGATTCTACATATACCCATATTCGTCTCCTCCGGATTGTCTTAGCAAAGAACGCCAACACCCGCCGAGTAGCTGATTTATTACCGCCAACCGCTCCCGAGGCACTAGATTGACTAACTGCCGCCGCTGCCTTCTCGCTGAGCCCCTGTGCCGCTACTGTCTTGGGACTGCAAGCGGGTGTTTCTAACCCCGTGGCCGCTAGGCTCCCGACCTCACACTGCTGCTACCACCCTGCTGACTCACGGCCACACACCCACTTGCTGGCTGAGCCGCTGCCTGACGCGCAAGCTGACGCCCTCGTACTCCTGACGATGAATGAGCCCTGCTTCACCTCGGCTCCCAAGTGGCGGTCGGCTACATCATCATCTATTTACGTGTTTCATCGTCACTACAGTCCTCATCCCCGTCTTGGTAAAGCCGAGGCTGACCTCTCACCACATTGAACCTCACCATGCCACACTCCTACATCTATACTTTGCGCCTACTGCAAGAAGCTGGGATTATTGGCCCATTTCTTCGGCTCCAAGTACTGCTGACCCATGCCCTCCTCAAATTGTTCATTCGTCCGCTAATATATTGGCGCTGAGCCCAGACCACATAGTAGATCCCTGGCTGAGGAACTGGATGGGACAGCAGGCAGGGCATGCTGATGGACAGGTGAGGGCCAGCTGACCCGCTCCCGGGCAATGCAACTAAGTTGTTGTAGACTGAGGTTTCCCACCGACATCTTTGCTGGGTTGTCAGATGTCATGCTGAGGGAGGAAGAGGATGACCTAACAACCAATCAATAACCCCTTTGGTTTGCTGAACAACACATGACTGGCCTCGCTAATGACAGCGGCAGGTTGTTGGTCCCTCAACCGAGAGACCACCCCTGCTGCTACGACCCTTGCGTGCTGCGACCTGGGCCCGTTTCAGGAAATGTATTGTGCCACGGCCACTACGCAGTTGCGAGAGCCTGCGCGCCCACCTCTCTGTCTGACAAACTGTTTGTTTCCTAAATGTACAGACACTGTTTGACTGAAGCTAACTGTATATAGATAAATATACACCCTGATTTTTGACCCATAATGACACCCAGTAACAAGCTTGGGTAACCCTTGTATATAAATTGCGCTCCACAAAATGGCCGGGAAAATTTACATGTATTTTGCCCCGGGGTTTACAAGCACTGTGTGTTTTTTAAATGAAAAAAGCACAAACAGGCTTAATTAACTTCGGCTTGTGAATTATGCTACAAGAAAAATGTATATTTTCGGTGTTGAAAAAAAACGGTTTATTTTTGTCAGCACACCCAGCAAAACAAGTTTTTTTTTAACCCCCCTGGATGAAATTTGCCCCAATAAAATTTGGGACCCCACCACAAACTATAGTTTGAAAGCGTGTTACAATGGTGTATTTTTTTTTTTTCGCCACAAAACCCAAGAGTTTAAAAAACTGAAATTTAAACCTTTGCTTTTTAAAATTGGGCAAACCAAAAAAAAAAAATATATTTTTTGCCGTTAAAAAAGAGGGGTTTATTTTTGCCCAGCAAAACCAGCAAAAAACGCTTAATTAACCCTGGATTTTAAAAATTCCCGCAAAGAAATTGAGCGGGGCCAAAAATGAATTTGGTTTTTTGGGTATTGAAAAAAAAACCTGTTTCTTTAAATGAATACAACAGGAACTGGCTTAGATCCCATTTGGGAATATTGAATGTAAAATTCAGTTCAGTGGACCACACTGGTTTTCAGTTCCAAATTTCCCCCAAAAAATCAGAAATAGAACATTCAGAGAACAGTCTCTGAGACAAGTTTGAGACCCCCCAACAAAAATCGCTGTGTAAAAAAACAGTTCCTTTAGAAAAAACGCTATCACCCGCAGCAGCCCTTCCCTGTCAGTACAGTGAAGGAGTGTGGGGCTCCCCCGCGGCGCGCTCGTCTTAAAAATAGTGCGGGGGCGTCACAGGGAAACCCCCCCGGTCCTGTTTGGGTTCATCTTTCCCCATGTCATGCAGGCTAGCCCTTCTTTTTCCCCCGATGCTTTTCCCCATGTAACCCCTGTTCCCCAGCCAAATTTTTTCAATAAAACCCCAGTTCGTTCCCCGCGAATCCCCCCCAAAGTTCCCATTTTGTTACGAACCCAATTTTCCCCGAAATTTTTAAAAAAGAATTTCCCCTTCGGTTTTGAAAACGATTTTGCCCATCCCTAATTTAAGGTTTGGGTTTCCATGCAACCACTGCAAAAAAAACAAAGACAACAGAAGAAGGACAGAACACAGGGAAAATCTTGAATTTAAAACCCTTTTAAGCAGAAAGAGGCCAAATATCTGGAAAAAACTTGCCCCCTCATAACACAATAGATGTTCCAACCCTTTAAGTTTACATTGATATCACGGGTCGCAAAGGGAACTTTTTTTCGTGCCATGATATCCAGTGAAACTGTGAAGTTTAACTTTGCTACATCTGGGAAAAGCAGTAAGCAGTAAGAGCGCCTATCTGCCCAAAATGAGGGGAGCTGTGGCCCGAAAAAGAATAAACGTCCTTTTGGGCATTCGCCACTAAAGGAGGGGAAAAAAACATGGGGTTTTGCAGAGGGGGTTTACCAAGGGGACGGGAAAATTTGGAGACCAGGCTTGACTGACAAAATTTCCAGCGGACCCCGAATCAAGGAAGGTGGTGGCTTGAAAGGTGCTGTCCGGCGAAGTTCCACAGAGTACGGGAATGGTCAGACGAAGAGAGGCCGCACTGACACCCAGGGATGTCTCTCCTGTGAGCCCTAAGGTGCGAGAGTTTCCCGGGTGCACCGGACAGTCTCCAATGAAGTGGCCAGAACCGCCACAGTAAAAGCATAGCTGCCTCAGACGACGCTGTGAGCATTCTTCCTGGGTCAGGTGGGCTCTCTCGACCTGCATGGGTTTGTCCCTTGGCGGAGGAAGAGGAGGACATTGGAAGATGGAAGCCAGACGAGGTAGCCGGCGTGGACGGGCGACCTCCCGTTGGAGGCGGAGCTCTTGTTGTCTCCGCAAACCGAATATCAATTCGGGAATCCAAGCGGATCAGTTCGTCCAGAGCGGAAGGCAGGTCCCGACCAGCGAGCTCGTCTTTAATATGCCCGCAAGGCCTTGCCAGAAGGTTGCCACCAAAGCCTCATTATTCCAGTCCAGCCAGAGGCCCAGGGTGCAGAACTGCACGGGAAGTTTGTGAAACCCCCAGTGGAGTCGCCCTGACGGAGACGGAGCAGAGCTGCGGCAGCGGAGGAGGTTTCGGCCCGGTTCCTCGAGACTGAGCGGAACCCCTGGAGGAAGCTTTGTAAATTCGCCGTCCAACGGATCTCCTCGGTCCCCCTAGCGGAGGTGGCCCAGGCCAAGGCTTCTCCCAACAAGAGGCTAATTATAAAGCCACTTAGCCCGTCAGTAGGGAATTGATGCCCCAACATCTCGATGTGGATAGAGCATTGACTGATGAAGCCTCTCTACTTCTTTGGGTCTCCATCATAGCGTGAAGGGAGCGGCAGATGCAGTGAAGGCCCGGTGCAGGAACCGGAAGAGCCCATGGCTGCAGGCCCAACTGGTGCTGGCGAGGAGGCAGCCGCCCAGGCGTGAGGTAGAGGGCAGCCGAGATTCTGCATCCTGCCGCGAGCTGGTCAATACGCTGGCTCTGATGGGCGACAACTGTCGTGACCGTCCCGGAGAACTGGCACGGACCCATGCAGAATCCTGCCAGTTCGTACTGTCACAGGTATGGATGGATCGCTGGACCCACCGCAAGCATGATGACGGTATTCTTTTAAGCCAACAGCCAGGGAGCAGAGTCTAATAGCCCCCGGTATCACCAGAGCCCGCCACAAAGCGGGATGGACTTGCTGTGACGTGAAGCTACAAGGTCGCTACCCCTCACGGTGACTTGCTTGCGATGGGCAGCCGGGTAATGCGTGGGTAGCAGAATCGTAATCCAGGAGGCGTAGTCGGGACAGGCAGAAGGTCAGGCAGGCGCCAAACTTGCAAGTCAGGGAAACTACCAGAGACGACTGGTACAAACGGGTAATCAGACAGGACTTCCAACAACTTCTCTAGACAGTTAAGCACCCAATGAACTGGCAGAGAGTGCTGGGGCGTATCCCTTAAAAAGGAACAGCGCCCCGCAATAGACCAATTACCGGGACGCTGGCCCTTTAAATCCAGACCCCGCCGTCGCGCGCGCGCCCTAGGCAGCGGGTACGCGTGCGGCGGCTGGGACAGGCAGGATCAGCGTGCACCGAAGCGCGGACGGGTAAGTGAGCCGGCGCCGAGACCCGGGCAGCAGGGGGATGGTCGCGGGCAGCCGCGGCAGCCGTGCCGGACCCCCTGCCGAGACCCATTTCCCTACCGAGACCCATTTGCATGTCTATTTGTGACAACATGGTTGATTCTTTGGAGTTTACAGTCATTCTGCCCTTTCTGTACATTGGTTGTAAATGTACATTGTATTACTCAAAAACCAACTGCGTATCAGAAAGTCAGACAGACACACATATTTTTGGTGATATAGAAAGCGTGTTAAAAATAGCATAATACTAAAAGCAGGAGTTGTAAAAAAGATTGAAAACAAGAGTTTCATTTACAATTTGTAAAGTTGGCAACGATAATTATTTCATTAACCACAATCACTTTCAAGTGCAGTTAGAAATTAAATACGTTGAGTAAATCATGTTAGAACGCACCTATGGTTGTAAATTTTGTTACACAATTGGTGGTGAATTTGTACAGTCATCAGCAGGGGCATAATTAGAATTCTTAGGGCTCCAAAGATAAATGAGATGGGTCCCACCATTTAGTGACAGGAAACTGACACAGCAGCCTAAGTAGCAATATGCTACGGATAATAGAGCCAAATATTAAAAACCTACATAGTGCAAAATAGCAAAGACACCTGCTTGATATTCCCTTCAAAAAGGTACAATGTTCTTGCACCTGAATGGGCCTCAACCTCTGGACCCTGTATTGTTATTAGAGATGGGCGAATTTCTCAAAAATTCGGTTCGGTCACTTCGCCGAATTTTCCGACAAAATTCGTTTCGGTCCGAATAACTTCGGCAACGAATCACTTAAAAAAAAACAGCTATTTCCCAGGCTGCCCAGCAGCCTGCCGTGGTGCTGTAGAACGTTGAGCCAAGCTTAAATTGCAGAGGGAGCTTGTTTGGTCTTTCATACATGTTTGTTTTAGTATGACAGACGCACATGAACTGCCGCCGCTCTTAGAATCTGCTTCACTATATAATGCCCAGGGCACTTATCGGGGCAAAAACTGAACCAAAAACTGAAGCAGGAACGTAGCCAGATAAAGTCATGGCAGCAATAGCTGTGAAAAAAACAAACTGAGAGCTCAGGTGGCAACATTAAGTGACAGAGGTTTGGAGTGACGGCGGCAGCACAGCAGGATGAGGTCAGACAGTGGCAACAATGAACAATCTGTGCAAGAGGCAAAACAGTACCAGCCGCAGAGTGCACAAAGACACAGTGTGGAGGTCAAGGTGGCAGCAGCAATGAGGTCAGGCAGTGGCACAATGACAAAATTCTGGACTGGCCAAAAAAGGAGTAGGCCAAAGAGTGGAGTACATGACACAGTGTGAGGGCACGGCAGGACAATCAAGCAGCAGCCAAAGGTCAGACAGTGGCACATGACACAGTGTCGGGGGCACGGCAGCAGCCACATCAGCAGCATGAGGTCAGACAGTGGCACCATGACAAATTCTGGAGGTGGACAAGAAACAGAGTGGCCCACAGTGTGGGAGGGCACGACAGCAGCCACGGCAGCAGCAGAGGACAGACAGTGGCACAATGGACAACAGTTGTGGAGGGCAAACGCCAGGAAGTCACAGCACAGCATGAATGATCAGAGAGTGGACACAATGACATTCTGCAGTGGCAAAATAGTATTAGGCCACAGAGCGGCACAATGACTGAGAGCGGAGGTCACGGCGGCACGCAGCATGAGGCTCAGGCAGTGGCACAATGACAGAGAGTGGAGGTGATGACAGGACAAACAGCATGAGGTCAGAGAAGTGGCACAATGACATTCTGGAGGTGGCGCAAAACAGTCCCAGCCGCAGAGTGTGGCACAATGAAACAAGTGTATGATGTCACGGCAACATCCAACAGCACCAGCAGCATGAGCATCATAGAGTGGCCAATGACAAGAGTGGTTGAGGTGGGTGCAATACCATCCCCCGGTAAAGACGGTGGGTAGGCAGATGGAGAAACTATCAGCAGATGTGTGGCATCAGGCGGGTGGGCGGCATCAGACTAGTGGCTGAGCAGTAGTTTTTGAACCCGCTGACGCCTAAGGCATTGGTGTGTGGAAATCCTGCCGATCCACGCCTTAATCATACTGACAAAGGTCATCCGTGTCAAAACATATTCCCGTGGACAAGGCGGGTTCTCCTTGGGGTAACGATGGCCCCCCTCCAGCACGACACTCCCTCTGATGCCCACACTACTGGCCTGGGGCAGGAACAGCATTCACTCCACTGCAAACTCGGCAAGTTGCGGCACACATCCAGTTTGGCTGCCCAGAAGTCCAGCGGATCTCTAACTGGGTGGCGAGTGCTGAGCCAAGTAGGCCACAACCTGTAGGTTCAGGGATTGCTCCAAGTCCTGCATGCTGCTGCTCGCTGGTGACTCCCACCTCACAAGGCGGGTGAAGGAAGCAGCTCATTAGTGACTCCAACTTAGGGTTTACTGCTGATGGAGCTGTACTGCTCCTACCACCCCCCCACCTTCCCCAGCCGCCGCGGCAGTAGTACGTGAGCGCTGAGAAACCCCCCCGGTCATGACCCTGTCAGAGGAGGGACATGCCGCACATAGGGCAGCGGCCAATGATTACGGAGGATTTCCCTATAGTATTATTGAGTTTGTCTTCCCTCTCAATAGCTGGGAAAAAGGCCCCCTTTTGGACCGGTTAGCGAGGGTCCAATAGGGTGGAGAGCAGAAGTCATCCCTTCTGCCGTATAGTTGACAATCGGCTGTCACTAGCCAGCAAATAAGCAGCTGCGGGACATCTGCACAGTGACTCCGAGGGGCTCCCTGCCCCTCCATTTCCACTGTAATACTGCAAGCCACGGTGCATTGGGAGTCATCTGCCTGTCTTCCTCATCTCCATCCACCTCCTCCAAGCTGCTCCTCCTGCTCCTCCTCTCTTGTCACCAGGGTAGAAAATCCACATCTTTCACCAGACAATGCTTCTGCTCAATAGTACTCCTCCTCCTCCTCCTCCATTTCAGTCCCCACCGGACTCAGTGGCCCACAGATGTTTAGTCGCCACATATCTCCAGTTCCCCCTGCCCAACAGATTTTAGCATCTGTTCCAGACATGAGCAGTGGAATGACGTTATTTCATCCCGGAGTCCTGGCGACTAGACAAAGAAACGTGGCCTCCTCCGAAAGGCCTCAACGAAACGGCAGGTGTCCCACCATGAGCTGCCACCAGGCTGACATCAAAGTTACACAGGGGAGTACTTCCTGTCTGCCTGATCATCAAAAACATCGTTAATGGCCTTTCTCTGTTCATACAGTCGGGGTCCAACATGTGCAGGCTGGAAATTCCAGCGGTGGAAACATCGCATATCAGACGTTGTTGGGGTAGGCCGTTCTGCCCGCTGCAACTCGAGGAGGTGTATCCTGGCTTTGTACGAATGGATAAAGGCATGCACAGTTTCTGGGCCATTTTCAGAATGATTCTGAAAGATCGGTGGAAGACCTTCAGGAACCTTTTTACAACCAGATTGAACACGTGCCCATGCAGGCGCATGGGACCATCCCTCCTCAGGGCAGCGCGGACACCATGTACCTCCCATTGTCCGTCACCATGGTTCCGATTTGCAGTGGCAGCGGAGAAAGCCACACATCGATTTCTTGCTCCAAGACCGGCAGCCGTTTTCCTCCCCCTGATGTGACTTCGGTTCGCCGAGCAAGCTTAAGTGTAGAACTGCGTGACACCGCTGTGCCCAACAACATTGTGTATGATGGAGCAGTACTTTGGAGGCTGAGATGGTGGTGGTGGTGGAGGAGGAGGAGGCTACATTGGCGCAGAGCAGCAGTTTTGACAACGTGGAGGAGAAAGCGCGATCTCCTGTCCAAGTTGTTGTCGGTGTCCTGGCAGGAAGCACATTCACCCATGGGCCGTAAAGGACATGTACTGGCCCTGACCGTAAGTTACAGCTCCAGACGTCCGCGCTGCCGTGTACCTTGGAACCAACCGCTAAGCTCAAGGAATGACCGACTTTCTGTGCTACATATTAATGAAGTGCTGGTACTGCCTTTTTTGGAAAAAGAAATTACGGCTGGAACTCTCCACTCTCGGCTCGGCACAAGCCATTAGTTCTCTGAATGGATGCAGAGTCCCACCATTTGGAAAGGAGGACTGCAGTAACCAACACTTGGACAGGAGCACGGTCCGCTGCTGCACCTTAGGGATGGTTGGACGCATACTGATGTCTCTTACAAATCGACCTCTCTGAAAACGAACAGCTGGCGCCATGAGTAGCGATGGAGCAGGAGCAATCTGGACCGGGAGAGGAAGTCAAGAAAACAGCGCCTTCTGCAGCAGGAGGTGGAGCCTTGACTGGCTTTTTTGGGAAAATGCAAAGCGTGCCACTGGCCGCTGCTGCTGCGGCAGGCGGCAGCGATGGACCACCACATCTGAGCCACGTTTCTCCCAGGCCTACCGGATGTGACGCTGCATGAGTGCGCGGGCCGTTTGTGCCAACGTTAGCTCCCTGGCCACGCTTCACTTTCTGCCCACAGATTCAACATATACCCATATCGGCTCCTCCGTTCTTAGCAAAGACTGCCACACATCCGCCGAGTAGCTGATTTTACCGCCAACCCGGCTCCGCACTGAGTGGACAACTGCCGCCCGCTGCCTCGCTGAGCCCCTGTGCCGCTACTGTCTTGACCTGCGAAGCGGTTTTCTACGCCCGTGGCCGCTTGGCTCCCCGACCTCACACTGCTGCTACCCTGCGACCCACGGCTACACAACCCACTTGCGGCTGCGCCGAGCTGCCTGACGCGCAAGCTGACGCCCTCCTTCTCCTGTACCGATGATGAAGCCCTTGCTTCACCCCGGCTCCCAAGTTGGCGGTTCGCACATCATCATCTATTTGTGTTTTCATCGTCAATCACTTTCCTCATCGTCAACCGGTCATGGTAAGCCGAGGCTGACCTCTCACCACACTACCTCCCATGCCACTCTCCACCTCTATACTTGTGCCGCGCTACTGGCAAGAAGCGTGGGGATATTGGCCCCATTTCTTCGCTGTCCAAGTAGTCTGCTTGAACTGCCCCCTCAAATTGTCATCCTCGCAATATAGTGGGCGCTTGAAGCCAGACCACATAGTAATCCCTGGCTTGAGGGAACTGGATGGGACAGAGGCGGTCTGCAGGACAGGTGAGGGCCGCTGCCCCCGCTCCCCGGCCATGCCCAACTAAGTGTTGGTGTCCAGAGGTTCCCACCGACCCTTGGCTGGGGTTGTCAGAAGTCATCTGGAGGACAGGATGACCTAGTCAAAACCAATCAAGAACCCTTGGGTTGCCTGAACACACACGGCCGCTAGATGACAGCGGCAGTTGGAGGCCTCACCGCGTGACCCCTGCTGCGAACGTCCCCTTGCTGTGCTTGCGACCCGGGCCCGTTTCAGAAATGTTTTGGCCACTGCCACTCGCATTGCAGAGCATTGCCACCTCTCTGTCTGACATACTGTTTGTCTAAAATGTACAAGACACTGTTTTGAAGAAGCTATCTGTATAATGATAAATATACACCCTGTATTTGACAGACCAAATGAACCCAGTAACACGCTTGGTAACCCTTTGGATATAAATTGCGCTCTCACAAATGTCCAGGAAAAATTTACTTGTATGTGTCGTTTACAAAGCAACTGTGGTTTTAACTAAATGTAAAAGCACAAAACAGCTTAATTAACCTTCGCATGGGTGAATTATGCTTACAAGAAAAATGTATATATATCAGGTCGGTGTTTGAAACAAGACGGTTTTATATTATGTCAGCACAGCAGCAAACAACCTAATTAACCCCAGGTTTAAAAGCGCAATAGAATGAGCCACCACAAACTAGTAGCTTTGTAGCGTGTTACAATGGTGTATTTTCTACGCCACACGACACAAGAATAAAATTGTAATTAACCTTTGCTTGTGAATTCAGGCTACCAAATAAAAAAAATATAAATTTGGCGTTGAATAAAAGACGGTTTATTTTTTGTCAGCACAACCAGCAAAACAACGCCTAATAACCCTGGAATGTAAATTGCGCAATATAAATTGAGCCACCACAAACTATAGCTATTGTTAGCGTGTTACAATGGTGGTATTTCTACGCACACAACAAGAGATAAAATTGTATTAACCTTTTGCTTGTGAATTAGGCTACCAAAAAAATATATATATTGGCGTTGAAAAAGACGGTTTATTTTCGTCAGCACACCAGTCAAAACAACGCTTAATTAACCCTGGATGTAAATGCGCAATAGAATTGAGCCACCCACAAACTAGTAGCTTTGAGCGTGATACAATGGCGTATTTTCTCTAACGCCACACAACAAGAGATAAAAATTGTAATTAACCTATGCTTGTGAATTAGGCTACCAAAAAAAAAATATATATTTGGCATTGAAAAAGACGGTTTATTTTTGTAAGCACACAGCAAAACAACGCTTAATAACCCCTGGAAGTGTAAATTGCGCAATAGAATTGAGCAGCCAAAATTGAAGTGGTATTTGTATTGAAAAAATGACGCTGTTTTCATTAAAAGAATACAAAACCCCAAAAAGGGGGAACTGGCCTTAGATCCCACTTGGATATGAATGTATATATGCAGCTGCAGTGGACGCACACTGATTACGAATCCAATACCCCAAAAAATCAGAATAGAACATCAGAGAAACAGTCTCTGAGACAAGCTGAGACACCCCACAAAAAATTCGCCTGTGTAAAAAAAAATCTTTTTCTTCAAAAGCGCCTATCACCCGCAGCAGCATCCTTCCCTGTCAGTCAGTGAGAGGAGTGTGACTCCAGCGGCGCGCTCGTCTTATATAAGTGCGGTGACGTTCACAGAATCCCGCGGTCATCTGATGCTTCATCCCTGCACCATGTCATGCAGGCTAATACCTTCTTTTCTCCTCCCAAGTGCTTTGCCCCATGTAAACGCCAATGTGCACGCGAGCCATTTATTCAATGAAAAGCAACCACATTAATGGACGTCCGGACTTCGTTCCCGCGAATCACCCCAAAGTTCGATTTCATTACGAACCGAAAGTTTTCCCCTGAAATTCCTAAAAACGAATTCCACTTCGTTAGAAATCGAATCGCCCATCTCTAAATGGGTTAAAACATTTATGGATATAATTCTAGGGATCAAGCCCTTGAGTCCCGATATTAAGTCTGTATTGATATACTCCTCCAAGTACTATAGCTGGTGTCAAGCATGAACCATGACCTTTCACTTCAGGTTTCAGTTGCCATTTGAGTGCAGTCGTTAGATATGATAGACACTCTTCCTTCCTGCCATACATGTACAGTAATAATTTATCCCAATAATGAGTCTTTTAAATCTTTAAAACCTGAAGTCAGTCAAAAATATATAATAAATTTGAAGAATCCTCATGAACAACTGTAAACGAAACTTGAGTTGGGGTGTAGCTCTCCATCCTTTTTGCCTTTACTTAGTACTACTTACTTTAAAGGGGTTTTGCCACGATCTAATATTGACGTGGGATCCTCTAAAATGGGTATTTAATCACTTTTCTAAATATATGTCATTAAAAAAAGTGAAGCCTCTGAGAGCTGCAGCCCGACTTAGTGCTTAGTTTCCTGACAGTTTACATTATACATGACCATGAGCTGACAGGAGCTGATCTGGCCATGCTTGTTTGCACTTCTTATCTGAGGGCAGGGAACATGAATGAGCTTTGAAGGGACTGGGGAAAAAGATCCTGGGTCTTTTGTATAGAGAATCCACTGGTTATAATGTAATTATCTGAGTAAACATGCAGACGCTCCCTGCTCAGCCCCCTCCCTCTCCTCCTGCAGCTGTTCGTGAAGGAATGAATGAAAGAAGGCTGCCTGCTGAGCATATCTTCTCTCCTGAGCAAATAAGAGGGAGAATTAAAACGCATATAGCTTGTGCACAATACATTTTACCCCCTGTGGATTAGCAAAAAAAGGGTTTTCCCTCAACTACAGAGACTGAGTATCAGGAACGTGTATGGGAGGTAGACTGATGACATCACAGAGGAGGTACTTGTTTTTTTAAACACAGAAACACAACGCCCCTTTTTCAAGCCTCAAGAGGGGAGTATCTGCCTGTTAGGTAAGGAACTTTCTTGGCAAAACCCCTTTAAGGTTGAGTATTGGCATTTTTTTACTTATATTGATGTCAGATATGCACTTTATATTTATTATATTGATTGTCATTATACACTCACCGGCCACTTTATTAGGTACACCATGCTAGGAACGGGTTGGACCCCCTTTTGCCTTCAGAACTGCCTCACTTCTTCGTGGCATAGATTCAACAAGGTGTTGCAAAACGATGCTCAATTGGTACCAAGGGGCCCAAAAGTGCCAAAAAAAAATTTTCCCCACACCATGACACCACCCCACCACCTGAAACCGTTGTACAAAGGCAGGATGGATCCATGTTTCATGTTTTGACGCCAAATTCGCCCCTACCACCAATTTCGCAGCAGAAATCGAACTCAGCAGACCAGGCAATTTTTTTCCAATCTTCTACTCCAATTTCGATGACTTTGGGCAAATTTGGGGACCTCATTTTCCCCTGTTCTTACTGAAAGGGTGCCCCCGGTGTGGTTTTTCTGCTGCTGTAGCCCACGCCTCAAAGTTCGCCGACGTGCGTTCAAGATGCTCTTCTGCCTACCTTGGTTTGAAACGGGGGGGCTATTTGAGTCACTGTTGCCTTTCTATCACTCAAACCTTTTCGCCCTTCCCCTTTTGACCTCGGGCATCAAAAAGGCTTTTCCCCCCACGGACTCCCGCTCACTGGTTTGTTTTTTCTTTTTTGGACCATTCCGTAAACCCTAAAAATTTTTTGTGCGGAAAATCCCAGGGATCAGCAGTTTCTAAATACTCAGAACCCCTTCTGGCACCAACAACCATGCCACTTTAAAAAGGCACTAAAAAACACCCTTTTTTCCCCATCAAAGCTCGGTTTAAACTGCAGGGATTTCTTGACCAGTCACATGCCTAAACCTGATTTTGCCGCCATGTTTGGGCTGATTAGAAATTAAGTGTTAACGAGCATTTTGGGACGGTGTACCTAATAAAGTGGCCGTGAGTGTATTTTTGCCCCTTTCCCTTTGACTTTACCTTTTGGGGGATTCACAGTGTTTTGTCCTTTGATGCTATGTTCTGTCATTATTTTGTTATTATATTATTTATTAATAAAATGTAAACGTTTTCCGTGAGTTTTGCTATTTTGTTACAGGTGATTAAATTTGTAAGGTGCCATAAGTCACAACTTTTTATATAACCTTTTGTCAGTATCTTGATACTTTTTTTCTTAGTACAATTAGACCCTGTTTTAAAGCATTTCCTGCTTTCACAGATAGTCTGGAGGGTGTTCAAATAATTAAAAACAAACCTGTGTACTCCATAGATCCTCCTGCATGTTGACAATAACATGGTCAGGCAAATATTTTTTTTTGGTTTTATAAACATCAACTTCCTTGTAAAATTTAACTAAAAAGCCATGCATACTACATATATATACTGTTTGGCCGTAATTTTGCCAACCAGTTGCACAGAATTACAATATTGATCATATTCAGATGTTCGAGTTGGCAAGACACCACCATAATCAACAGTGTTTAAGCTTAAACTCAACTAGATTCGTTCCCATTCAAACCCATTCACCCCATCCACTCATTTTATTAAGAACGCTGACACACACCGCAAACAATCTCTTGTTTTTCCGACGCCCCCCCCCCCCCTAATACACAACTTGAGAAACACTCAACCCGCCTGCAAAGCGATCCAGGCGCTCCATATATCCAAAAATTTGTCCGGTAGCCCCCTCGCCTCAAAGGTGAGCCTATACATAGCTAGGTCTCCATTCACTAATTGCTTCCACTGCCCCAGTGATGGACACCCTGGAGGCTTCCAGTTTAGTAGTATAGTTTTGCGGGCAATAGAACAGAGACTCCTTAATAGCTGTCGCTCAGCTGACGTCTGAACTATATCACCCACCAGACCTAGTAGACTAACCTCCGGAGCACACACTGCTGGCAGTCCAAGCTTCTCACTCAAGAACTCATGAACCTCGGACCAAAATGTTCTAATCCTCGGGCACATCCATACCATATGGTATAGGGAGCCTCTCGCATTATTACATCTGGTGCACATCGGGCTTGCCAGTTTCCCCATCAGGGCCAATCGCGTAGGTGTATAATATACCCTGTGTAACCATTTAATCTGTATCAACTGATCCCTAGCACTAATTACTGTGGACCTCCATGACGCCGCCAGCTCTTCCAAATGATGAGGCTCCAGCTCAGGAATGTCCCCACACCACTTCTCGAAGGCCTTTTTAATAGGAGACGGCTGACACTGCATTATGGCTTTATAAAATGTAGACACTGGTTTTATTTGATCCTCACGTCGAGCCACCCTCTCCAAAGTGCCACACTCCAGTCGGATAGCGCCCCCCCCAAATTGTTTGAAACAGGCATGACGCAACTGGAAATATCTGAAAAGGGACCCCTTTTGTAAGTTGAGACTATTCGCCAGCTCCTGGAAATCAGGAAATTTCCCATCCACATATAATTGCCCAAGATATTTAATGCCCCTTTGCGGCCAGATTTCAAAGTCCATCATGACCTCCAATTCTGGAAGCCTTCCGTTGCGCCATAAGGGCATGTACGGGGACCACGCCTCTCCCTCTCCTTCGCCACCATAGCAACCAACAAATCTCTTCCATACTGCCACTGTTGCCGCCATAGTGGCAGTGTAATGCCGGATCGGGTATTTCCCCTGTCTGTACACTAAATTAGCAAGTGCCTCATATGACCCCACCAAGGCTGCCTCAAGTGCCACCGCTGGATTATTGTGGTCTGCTGCAATCCACCCTCCTGCATAAGACAGCTGGACCGCGACGTAGTAGATGTGAAAATCCGGGAGCGCTAACCCTCCATCCTCATAGAGAGCCCTCAGTGTATTTTTCCCTCTCCTAGGGGTGCTACCCGCCCAGAGGAATGCAGAAATCTGTCGTTCCACAGACTGAAAATGGCGCCTGAGGAATAACCATAGGAGCCGCCCTATACAAGTACAGCAGCTTAGGCAAAGGACCATCTTAATAATATTGATCCGACCCACAAGAGATAGCGGTAATGACTTCCAATTTGCCAGTTTCCTAGTCAGTTCGGTCACTGCAACTGACAAGTTAAGTGCCAAGAACTTCTGCACATCTTTATGAATCTGTATGCCGAGATAAGTGAATTGTTCTGCAATCTCCATCTGACATCTTGAGGAAACATCCTCGTGCTGGACTTCGTCCACTACAAATAGCACTGACTTAGCCCAGTTCACTTTTAGCCCAGAGAAGGCCCCATAGAGGTTTACTACATCTAGAAGGGCATCCAAGGAATCTCGAGGGTTCGCCAGGTACACCAATAGATCATCAGCATACAGAGACACTTTCTCCGTTATCCCCTGTATCTCCCAGCCTTCTATCAACGGATTATTATTTATCAAAATTGACAAGGGTTCAATTGCCAAGGCAAACAATAAGGGGGATAGGGGACACCCCTGTCGAGTGCCTCTACCCAACTGAAATTTGTCAGACATACATCCGTTCACCAGCACTCTCGCCGTTGGCTTCCGATATAGGATCTGAAGCCATCTAAGGAACTCTGCAGGGAACCCCATGGCTATTAACACCTCCCACATGAATCTCCACTCTATGGAGTCGAATGCCTTTTCATTATCGAGTGACGCAATCACCCTATGCCCCGCGTTCTCATGGGTTACCTGTAAATTTGTAAAAAGTCTCCTAAGATTCATGTCTGTAGATTTCCCGGGCATAAATCCGGATTGGTCCATCCCGACAATAGAAAGAATCATAGAATTAAGTCTCAGCGCCAGGACTTTGGCTAGGATTTTTGCGTCAATATTGATAAGTGAAATAGGACGGTAAGATTGACAAAGCTCAGATGGTTTGCCCTTCTTGTGTATGACTACTATTGTTGCCTCGTACTGTGATAAGGGCAATTGTCCTACCTCAAAAGTGTGTCTGAAGACCTCCACCAATCGGGGTGCAAGCTCTTCCATGTACAACTTAAACCATTCCACCGGGATACCATCCGGGCCCGGAGCTTTATTACCGGCCATCAGACTAATTGCTTTCTGGACTTCATCCTCCGTAATCGGCCCAGCCAAAGTTTCCCTTTCCTCAATTGACAACACTGGCATTGAAATTGCCCCTATGAAATCTTTAATCTCCGTGTCAGTGTGTTTAAGCTTAGAGGAATATAACGTCTCGTAATACTCTGCGAACTGAGCGGCTATTCCCTCAGGGTCCGTCACTATTTCCCCCCTTGAATTTTTAATCCCAGCAACTACCGTCCTAGGGGTCTCCGTTCTGGCCAAAAAGGCCAAAGCCCTCCCATTCTTATCCCCCTCGGCGAATATCGTATGTCTTTGTGTCAACAGTCGCTTTTGCGTGTATTGGGTAAGGAGCAAGTTGTAAGCCCTTTGTTTCCTTTCCAGCCTATCCTTATGTTCCTCATCAGGTTGACTCCCGTATTCAGCCTCTGCTTGGCCAGCTCCCCTTCCAACGTCACCATAGATGCATTAAGGCTAGCTCCATGTGATGCTATGGCATTGATGAGGGTCCCCCTAGTCACAGTCCTTCAGGGCGTCCCAAGTTATCAAAGGTCAGCAGATCCCTCATGTCTTCCCAATAACTGACTATACCCTCCCGGCATTTCCCCTCCACAGACGGAACCTCTAGCCATTTAGGGTTCAATCTCCAGCTTTTCCTGATCCCACCAGACTGCTGAGATACCCGCACCAGTAAGGGGGCATGGTCCGAGATGCCTCTCGGCAAATAGTCCGCTGTCACCACATGGGATAACAGCTCCCCACTTGCAAAAGCGAGATCTATGCGAGATAGGGATCCCGAGGTTGCAGAGTAGCACGAGAACTGCCTGTCTGCTGGGTGTTTCCACCTCCACACCTCCGTCAGGCCACACGACATAGCCCATGTCCCTAAAGTAGGATCATGTGTTGGTCTTGGGCGTAGGCGGTCAATATCCTGCACAGGTTGCGTTAAAGTCTCCCATCACCAGAACTGGAACCACAGATATAATACCAGAATATTCGCTAAGGATTCCAAAACCGAACTAGATAAAGGAGGTGGCACATATACCCCACCTAGGACATATTCCACTCCCCGTATTTGCGCATGTAGCACAATGTACCTACCAGAGGGATCAATGTGAGCATGCAACAAAGTAAAGGGGAGGTTTTTTGCCACCAATATGGAGACCCCTCTAGCATAATTAGAGTATAACCGCATGGTAACCAAATCCTATCCAGGCCTTTTGAGTGACAGAATTTTTTGCCCCTCAAGTGGGTTTCTTGCAATACAACTATGTCCGGTTATATGACCGGAGGAAATTGAACACTAATGCCCTTTTGATTTTGCAATTGAGCCCCCGGACATTCCACGATACTACATTAAAGGACGCCATTTATAAGTTGTAGGCCAAATCTCTTTCCGGGTAGGGTAGACCCGGGCGCCGGACCCCATGATAAGCCAGCCGCACCACAAACACACCACACACACACCACATTTTTACAACCAGCTACCATACTACTAAACATTACCCCACCCCCGCCTCCCTGCCCATACCAACCCAACCTGGATGAGCTTTGTACCCTAAACCGTTTGTGAAAAAACATCTCTAACTTTTCACTCCATAGGGGAGCGTACCGGAATTACAAAAAAGAAAACAGTCTACCAGACTAAAGAAGTGAGACCACCCCTTCTAGAAAAATAGACTAAGGTTCATACCTCTGAGCTCCCTAGCAATAGAAGATCCCCTCTAACCCCCCATAACCGGCCATTCCGGAGTATGGACGCTTTCACATTTAAGACTGGGCGTGCCCCCGTATTTAACAAACTAAATCAATCTCAGGAAAAAACCAAGACGCCCAAACTCTTCTATAAGCCACCCCAGAAACCCCTCACCATAACACTGGTCACTAAGACCGCAGTAAAGACAGTCCCTTCAGCGTCTTCTGTCTCTGCGCCTATCTAGCCACTCATTCGCTTCCTCCGGAGTGGTAAAGAACAGTGTCTTGTCTTGATCTTGGACTCTTAACCGCGTGGGATACAACATGGAATATCTCAGTCCAATTTCTCTTAGACGGCTTCTGACCGTGGTGAACTGTCGCCTCTTCCTTTGGACCTCAGTTGTGTAGTCAGGATAAAAGGAGAGACGCGTATTATCGTATTTTATCTCGCCTTTCTTCCTTGCGGCTGTCAGAATCGCGTCACGGTCCCGGTAGTTGAGCACCTTCATGATAAAAGGACGTGCAGGAGATCCGGGTGGGAGCGGCCTGGTTGGAATACGGTGCGCTCGTTTCAATCACGAAACATGAAGACAAGGGTATTGATCTAGAAGCTGTCTGATCAAGTTTTCTGTAAATTTTTCTGGAGCATCCCCTCCGCTCGCTCCGGGAGACCTAGTATACGAACATTATTCCTGCGGTTGCGGTTTTCCGCGTCCTCCACCCTGTCTTGCAGGATTTTGATCTGTTGTTGCATAGTTGTTGTAATCCTTGTGTGGGTGGCCGTAGTATCTTCCACTTCACTTATACGACGCTCCGCCTCTGAGGTTCTTTCTCTCACTTTGTCAATGTCCTCTCTCAATCTGTTTTAGGTCTGCCTGGATATGATCTATTTAAACTGTCAGAGCTGTCTGGCAGGAAGCAATGGCGGACATTATCTTTTCTGTATCCAGTGTGGCTGATGAGGTCGTAGCCTCCTCCTCAGTTTGACTCATAGCGTCGGCCACTGAAGATGTGATTGCAGAGGGCTGGGAAGACCCTTTTGTGCGGCCCATAGAGCACACCCCCAGACAGGGTAGAGTCTTTTGTATGCAGCAAACAATATAGACTAATCGCACTGCGTCTGCCCCTCCGTTGGATAGAAAGCTGCATGTTCTGCAGGGTCTCCTATAAGGATTACTAATTGTGTGCAAGCGTAAGTTCTCTGGTTAATCTAGAGAGCTAAAGGCGGATATCTGTGGATTTTACAGCAGTACAAATAAACTTTTATCTCCCTGTCAAAGTTCTACTGATGCAGATCTCCAGGAGGCTCCCAGGGTGCTAAGCCTGGCATTCCCGGGCAATTTAGATGAAGCAGCCCCCTCTTTCACAGTCCAGGCCTCAGGAGAAAGGCAGAGTCTCTCAGATAGTGGCTATAGGGGCCCCTTCTCAGCCTCCTTCACTGCCCCCTTGTATCTATTAGCAGCAGGGGGGGTCACTGGGTTGGGGAGAGTCACAGGGTGTCTGCTTATTTCTCCCGCCCGAACTTCTCACCGGATCTCAGATGCAGGGCACCAGGATAATAGTCGTCCTCTCTCTGCTGCTCTCCCTGCTCCAGCATAGGAGCGCACCTCTCTGACTGTTTGCAGCAGCAATCACTGTCCACAGCTGATTTTCGCGGTCCAAACTGCGTTTGGGGTCCTCAGTGATCACTCAGCCGTCCTCCGGTAGCGAATTACAGGGGATCAGGTCAGGGAATCAGGATGTAGCAGGATCAGATAGCAGAGCTCTCACTTCATGCGACCTCACAGCATGCCGGCAGACCACGCCCCCCAAAAAGAATATCAGGCAAATATTAGTAAGTGACTACACCAGCTGTGTCTTTCCTCTTCACTAGGAGTACAAAATGCAACATTTCAGCCATCATGTTATGGCCTTTCTCAAGCAGCAAAAGTCACAAATGTACAAAAGCACACATATATTCAAATACAAGATCCTCCCATTTGCTGTTAAACCAATAATATGTTCAATGTAGTCATTAATCAAACAACAGGCATGTAAAACAGCATTAATAGGTTAAACATAGTGACAAATAACATTAAAAACAAATGATGTTACCATAGTGACAACCCTCGGCTCGCTCCTGGGCAGGGATTCATAATCGTTACCTCACACATGGTATCAGCGTCCTCCCGAATGTACTGCGCATGACCGGAGGTTCGGCGCCGGCAACCGCACTCACACATCCGTGATAGTGCAGAAGCATACAGCGCATGTCAAGAAGCCAGACGCCGACATGGACATGGCGACTACGGCATCACACTCACTGAATGCGCAAGTCTGGACAATTAGTCCAAACTATCTCGCGCATGCTCTATAGGGGGCCTGACGTTATTATGGGTTATTTATATTAACACATATGAAATATGTCAATAGAAAATATCAACCAATGTAAACAATCAATAAAGTTAACTGAAAAGGGCTGGAATCTTAGGTATGCATTGTTTATAATTATCCCAAAAGAAAGGACGGGGGCAATATCCTATCCTAATTAGATGGGAGCATATAGGAAATAGAAAAAAAATCCACTTCTCATAAAATGCTCTGACCCCACTATTATAATATTATTATAATGTATACTAACTATCTAAACCCTATCAAAAACACTCAAAAGGTGAATTAGTGGTTATTAAATCTTTATTACAAAAGTTCAATATTAAACATATGCAAAATATGAGACCCTAATCATCTAAAAAAAACTTTAATTAAACAAAAAAATAAAAACAAATATAATCCTGCCAAAGAGAAGAACCGAGGGTGTCATCTGAAAGATAAAAGAAAAAGTATTAAAAAATATATAGCCACATGATTCATGCAAATACAGGATGGATAATTAAATTCTAAATTCTAAATTTAGTCCTAGGGGTTGTAATGTTTGTAGCTCAAAGATCCATCTACTCTCCTTCTTTTTCAACAATGCTTCTCGATCACGCCCCCCCCCCCCCCCCCCCCCCCGTCTTAATGGGGGAACAGAATCTATCACCCGAAATCTTAATTGGGAGATAGAATGTCGCAATTCCACAAAGTGTTTCGCTACCGGGGCATCCATACATTTATTCCTGATGGTACTCTTATGTTTATTGATCCTCAATCTTACCTCCATTGTCGTCTCTCCTACATACATAAGTCCTCAAGGACAAGTAATTACATAAATTACATAACTAGATCGGCAAGTGTATCTCTCCTTAATAAAGTTTTTCTTACCACTCTGTGGATGTGTAAATGTACTTCCCTTGGTCAGATTGCCGCAATTGCAGCAATTCAAGCAAGGGAATTTACCCCTGTTAGGAGGTGCCAAAACAGTCTGGGACATTTGTTGTTTCCTCGAGCCAAAATCCGATTTAACCAATCTATCCCCCAAGTTTTTGCATCTCTTATATGCCATCATGGGTGTGGATTGAAATTCCGGAATATTAGGAAACTGGTTACGGAGTAAATTCCAATCACTACGAATGATCTTAGCAATAGCATGACTATGTGAATTAAACGTAGAAACAAATGATAATCTTTGGGTGGTGGAGTCAGCTTTCACAGCTTTTTTAGTAAGGAGCTCCTTTCTCTCGACCTTACCTTATCTGTTTTGCTGATGTTGTAATAATTTCTTAGGATAGCCTCTTGCTATAAACTTGTTACACATATCAATCGCCCTCTTCTCTAAGATGTTCTCATCAGTTACTATTCTCTTAACCCGCAGTAATTGGCTCCACGGCAGTGAATCCTTCATATGTTTTGGATGATGGCTATCATGGCGCAGAAGGTTATTCCTATCCGTCTCTTTTACAAACAAATCAGTCTTCAAAACCCCATGTTCTAAAACAACCAAAGTATCCAGAAACTGGAGATTAGAAGCTGAGACTGTTTTTGTAAATGAAATTGAAGTCTCACATGAGTTCAAATAATCAAAAAACTCAATCAATAATGATTCAGTGCTAGTCCACACAAAAAAATGTCATCGATGTAACGCCATCAGCAGAGGATGTGCTCCCAGAATGAAGATTGATAAACCCACCTGTTCTCGAAATACGCCATAAAAATGTTGGCATAAGTTGGGGCCACATTGGACCCCATAGCAGTACCTCTTTTCTGCAAGAAGAAGTCATCCCCAAAGAGGAAATAATTCCTCCTGAGGATGACCCCTAGAAATTCGAGAACGAAGTGGGAACATTCAGGAGCACACCCCCTGCTGGAAAGCGCCACATCAACTGCTCCAATTCCTGAGTCATGTTCGATAGAGGTATACAAAGATACCACATCAAATGAAACCAAAAGACAATCATCAGGGATAGATAACCCCTCAAGTTTCAATAGGAAATCGGATGTATCCCTGGAGCAAAGAACCACCCCGATTCCACCTGGGTCCTCTATGGATTTGTCGACTAATATAACAGGACTGACCGCATCCAATGTGAGTACATATACATATACGGATGAAGATATACAAAAATTTATGTCCTTGAAAGGGGATACGTCTTTTCTTAGTGCACCATCTATTATATTGGTGAAGAGACGTTTTGAACAAGAACAAAAGAGAATAATAACCTTGGAGTTGCATATAAATACTCTACTTGAATATTTTAAGGCTCAAAGAGTTCCAAGAGGGATGAGGTCTACTCTGCGCCCTATTTTTTTCTTGGGTGATGACGTCTTTTGTAAACATTTTGAGGCTTTTAACAGCAAATATGCTTTTGAAATTATTCTACTAAATGTCGAATTTTTACAGAGAGAACTATCGGTGGCTAGATCGGAGATTACTAAAATGGAGAAACAATTAAAATCTTTGCTACCAGAAAATGAACTTTTATCCTTTATGGAGAAATTGAATCAAAGACTTTTGAGACATCGTTCGGAGATTGAAAGAGTCAAACGGGATAAATGGCATCGAGATATGGATGATTATGAAACTGGTAAAGTCTATAATTGGCAGAAATCCCAATCTGGACAAACGTATAACAAAAGAAGTTCCATAAAAAATCAGGACAAGTCAATTTTGATTCCCCCACCTGTGATTCTGATTCAACGGAATGAGTCCAATAAAAATGGATTTTTTAGAGCAAAAGGGGGACCAAAACAAGGAGGGAGGTCGCAAACACAAGCGAAGTCAGAAGAAAATCAGGAGCCTTTCTCAACAGGAGGCTCTGAAGGGACGCCAGACGAGGGAAAAAATCAGAGGATCTGAGTCTGGTAGTTAATATTCCTTAGACCCCTGACAGAGTAGAAATGAAAATTTAAGTCGTGGTTTGTCATTTGTTCCATGTGATAAAATAGATTGTTTCCAATTTGAATGTGAGTTACAACAGTTTTTTCGTAAATTACGTCTTAAAGCATTTTTTGGTGACACCAATAGGATTGAATCTGTAGAAATGGCTAATGAAGGTTTGTTGAGATTTAAGGATCTCAATTTGGTTACTAAGAGTAATTTTCAACCACCCCGTCCCAAATCATGTAGTTGAGGCTTATATCGAGGTTATCACTAATAAGGTTGCGATATTGAAAGCTAATCCATCATACTTGTCCACAATAATTTGTTTTGCAGGAATCAGTAGCTCTGAGGAAACTCATGTTGGATCGGTCTGGTTACTATTAAATCGGCGGAAAGGGGGGTGCTGTGGTGGTCAAGGATACCTGTAAGTATGAATCAGAGATTTGCGCCAATTGAGTGACAAGGAGGTATATGTACAGTTGAATAGGAACCCAAAATTTTAAAAATCATGAGGGAAATAAATGAAATTATAGTTTAGAGCCCTATGTGCAGGCATCATTGATGCCAAATTAGGTGACTATCTCAAGGTTATTTCTCCATTACCCTATACTGTACATATTGCCTAAAATTCACAAAAGTATGGTGGATCCTCCGGGCAGACCGATTGTGTCTGGCAGAGGATCAATCTTCAATACTATTTCCATTTTTTTTGGATAGGTTTTTGCGGGACCTGGCCACCACAGCACCCTCGTACATCAGGGATACATCCGATTTCCTATTGAAACTTGACGGGTTATCTATCCCTGATGATTGTCTTTTGGTTTCTTTTGATGTGGGTTCTTTGTATACCTCAAATCGAACATGCCCTCAGGAATTGGAGCAGTTTATGTGGCGCTTTCCAGCAGGGGGTGTGCTCCTGAATGTTCCCACTTTGTTCTCGAATTACTAGGGTTCATCCTCAGGAGGAATTATTTCCTCTTTGGGGATGACTTCTTCTTGCAAAAAGAGGTACTGCTATGGGGTCCAATGTGGCCCCAACTTATGCCAACATTTTTTATGGCGTATTTCGAGAACAGGTGGGTTTATCAATCTTCATTCTGGGAGCACATCCTCTGCTGGTGGCGTTACATTGATGACTTTTTTTTTTGTGTGGACTAGCACTGAATCATTATTGATTGAGTTTTTTGATTATTTGAATTCATGTGAGACTTCAATTTCATTTACAAAAACCGTCTCAGCTTCTATTCTCCAGTTTCTGAATACTTTGGTTGTTTTAGAACATGGGGTTTTGAAGACTGATTTGTTTGTGAAAGAGACGGATAGGAATAACCTTCTGCGCCATGATAGCCATCATCCAAAACATATGAAGGATTCACTGCCGTGGAGCCAATTACTGCGGGTTAAGAGAATAGTAACTGATGAGAACATCTTAGAGAAGAGGGTAATTGATAAGTGTAACAAGTTTATAGCAAGAGGCTATCCTAAGAAATTATTACAAATCACAAAAGAGATTTAGGTAAGGTCGAGAGAATGGAGCTCCATTACTAAAAGCTGTGAATGCTGACTCCACCACCCAAAGTTTTAACTTTTTTGTTTCTACGTTTTAATTCACATAGTCATGCTATTGCTAAGATCATTCGTAGTGATTGGAATTTAAACTCCGTAACCAGTTTCCTATTTATTCGGAATTTCAATCCACAACCCATGTTTTGGCATATAAGAGATGCAAAACTTGGGGGATAGAATTGGTTAAATCGGATTTTGGCTCGAGGAAACAAACAAATGTCCCAGATTTTTTTTTGGCACCTCCTAACAGGGATAACTTCCCTTGCTTGAATTGCTGAAATTGCGGCAATCTGCCCAAGGGAAGTACTTTTTACACATCCACAGAGTGGTAAGAAAAATTTTAAATTAAGGAGAGATACACTTGCGATCTGTTATGTAATTTATGTAATTACTTGTCCTTGAGGACTTATGTATGTAGGAGAAACGACAATGGAGGTAAGATTGGGGATCAATAAACATAAGAGTACCATTAGGAATAAGTGTATGGATGCCCTGGTAGCGAAACACTTTGTGGAATTGCGACATTCTATCTCCCAATTAAGATTTCGGGTGATAGATTCTGTTCCCCCATTAAGACGAGGGTGGGGGGGGTGGGGGGAGGGTGATCGAGAAGCATTGTTGAAAAAGAAGGAGAGTAGATGGAATCTTTGCGCTACAAACATTAAAAACCCTAGGGACAAAATTTAGAATTTAGAATTTAATTATCCATCCTGTATTTGCATGAATCATGTGGCTATATATTTTTTAATACTTTTTCTTTTATCTTTCAGTTGACACCCTCGGTTCTTCTCTTTGGCGGGATTATATTTGTTTTTATTTTTTTTGTTTAATTAAAGTTTTATTTAGATGATTAGGGTCTCATATTTTGCATATGTTTAATATTGAACTTTTGTAATAAAGATTTAATAACCACTAATTCACCTTTTGAGTGTTTTTGATAGGGTTTAGATAGATAGTATACATTGTAATATTATTATAATAGTGGGGTCAGAGCATTTTATGAGAAGTGGATTTTTTTCTATTTCCTATATGCTCCCAAATGTAAAAATCACAGAAAAACTTTTCCTAGAAAGCAATATTATCTATATGGATTTGGAATAACAAACCAGTCACTGAAGAAAAATCCTAAACAAATCCAAGCTCTAAAATAAAACTTTTAATATATACCCATAAAAAGATGCGAAAAACGCATCTAAATCTATCTTAGTCAAAATTAAATCTAAATATACACTCTATCCCTCCCTAATATTCCTACACTTTCCTTATTTAGACAAGTAATCTTTCCCCATAAGGAGGCCTAGTCTCTGTGGGCTCACCCTATTAATACTAAATGTCCCTATCGATACCAAGAGTTGGCAAATATATATTTCTATACTGTCTTTAAAGATACTTTAATCAACGACCAGACCAGTATCACTATTCCTATAGAGTCCTATACCAAGTACTCCAAGAGCTCACAATCCCCTGATAAGGTCACTGGAAATTATTTCCCTTTTCCTCCCCCTTCAATTAAAGGGTCAATAGCTATATACATTGTCCATGTAGGAAACAAAAAGAAAGCACATTTATGCAACATCATCTTAAGATACATCAAATCTTATCCTCGACGCGTTTCCCCCCTCCATACTGCGGGGTTCATCAGGAGGATCTCTTGGGGGACAATTGCATTGACTCAAGATAGTAGTCTCTTTGATAAACTGATGTTCCTATGTCTTGTATCCCATCTTAAATAGATTCAAAAGTCCGCTACTTACCGCCGTCAGGTGCACTCGGCGTCTTAAAACTGACTCTGCGCAAAGCGCCGGCATACTGCGATACCATAGCAACCAGCCTCTCTCGTCTGCGCCTGGTCGGTAGTTCTTTCAATCGCCACCCGCGCATGCGCCAGCTAGAAAATACGGCGCCATGGAAAACCAAACACCATCAAATGCGCGTGCGCCAGCGGCCACAATCATTTCAGCACTGCGCATGCGCCAGTACATGCCGGCAGCAACTCCGGCCAGCATACGAGTGTGTGTCACAATGCACACATTTCTATCCCTCATAATTCTCAAGAGATGCTATCAGGGCGAGATGTCCAGTCCTATCTCCCTACTGGCACAATTTTAATACTGTGGGTTATGTCCCTACCCATTTCCCCCGGGACATGATGTGGGTTCTCATAACCCCATAATTAAGCAAGATATCACTAGCAAGGGACAGTATTTCAGTTTATACAATTATGTCACATCTGTGCGGTTTTTTAAATGAAAAGCCTCAGAATATTCCCCCATGATGTATAATATTGAGCAAATATACCCATCAGTGGGCGTAATATATCCATCATACAATCTAAAAGATAAAATACTTAATAAGACATAGAAAGACATCCTTCATAAAACAAAAAACATTTTTTTTTTTTTTTTTTTGTATCAATATAGATGCATACAATAATAATAATTCCGGGATCAAAGTTGTATACAATCCCTTTAAAAAATGAATAATATCCTAAATGGCTATTATGCCCAGAAAATTCACTATTCATTTAAGGCCCACCATGTACCAGAGAAACGTTTGATATATGTTATATATTCAGATAAAACAGCCAAATATAGAAGCTCATTAAGGGCCCTCTGGCTGTATCGTTTTCATTCTGAACGTCCACTCTGTTTCCTTACAAAGTAATTTTTTTTTCAAGATTTTCCCTTTTTTAATGTTGAATTTATCTTCTCCATACCAAAAAACATCAGACTCGAGGAATCTCCCTCGTGTTCCATCCAGAATGTGCCTGGCTAAAGGGGTATCACGCCTGTGTCGTACGTCCCCTAGATGTTCACCAATACAGATTTTTAATTGTCTAGTCGACTTGCCTATATACTGTTTACCACAGCTACAGTTACACAGATAGACAACCCCCTGGGTTTCAGCAGTTCATAAATTCAACGAATCACATAGATTTTTCCCTTTTCACCGAGCTCTTAAACTCCTTGGTCTGACAGAACATACTTACAAAATGTGCATCTTCCCCATCTAAACATTCCCAACGGTTTAAAGTTCTAACCTGTTCCTGTTGGTTTTGGTGACGTATAATGGCTGTGAAAACAGCCTATCTCTCAATGACCTTCCTCTTCTGTATGTCACTTGAGGGTTTTTTAGAGAGACAATCAGCTAGATCTTTCAAGATGCAATATACCCCAATGTTTCCCGCAAGATCCTCATCCATCATTGTTTCTGTTGTCATATGTGCCTATTATCCTAAAGTGGTTCTCCTCATTTTTAGTCCCCTCGGGTTCAATAGATGGTTCCTGTCACTTTCCCCCGTGCATTCTTAAATGCAGGTTTCAACACTGACGAGGGGTATCCTCTTTCGGAACCTATCTTTGAGATCACTTGCCTGTTGATAAAAGTCTCTTATCCTGGAGCAGTTCCTACGTATTCGTAGGTATTGACCTTTGGGTAAGCCTTTTTTTTTAGTTTTTCAGGGTGATATGAATCCCCCCGCAGGAGGCTATTAGTAAACCGTCTCCTTCCGATGAGTCCAGGGGTTTTGTATATAACCCAGATCATCCTGAAAATCCTCAGATCCAAAAAAGTATTTCTGACATATGGATCTCAAATGTAAATTTCAACCCAATCTCATTAGTGTTCAATACCTGGATAAATTTTTCTAAACGACGCCTAAGTGCCCTGCCACAGCACGAAGACGTCAACTATAAAATCTGCCCCAGTATAAAAACTTGTTGGTTAAATCCCTCCATCCCTCTCCGAACACCAGGGCCTCTCCCCCCAGCCCGGAACAGATTTGATACGTGGGGGGTGCATGGGCTTCCCCATGGCAGTACCCCTGAGCTGGTGGTAGACCCTGGGTCCGAAAGAGGAAATTTAAATTTTGGGTAAGTATAAATTTTCCCAAAAGTTCCAAAAACCATTTTATTATGTTTTTCAAATTGTTTCCCCCTCATTTCCCAAGGAAAAAATTTAACGGCATGGAGGCCCCAGTGGTGCGGAATACTGCTATACAGTGCCTCCACATCCACTGAGGCCAACCAAACATCCTTTTCGATGTTAATCCCCTCCAACTTCTTTAGGAGGTCAGCCGTATCTCTCAGGTAGGAGGGAAGAGCAATAACAAATTCCCTGAGTACCTTGTCCACATAGATTCCAACATTTTGTGTCAAGGAGTCAATACCCGACACTATCGGGCGGCCTCTTAAGGGAACCAAACCTTTATGCACCTGTGGCAATGCATAAAAGGTCGCAACCTGTGGTTTTTTTGGAGGTAAGAAAGAGGCCTCATCCTTTGACAGGATCCCTTCATCCACACCATGTATAATGATAGATCTATGGGAAGATCTAGGGAAGATCTATGTGATTCGTGAATTTATGAACTGCTGTACCCAGGGGGTTGTCTATCTGTGTAACTGTAGCTGTGGAAAACAGTATATAGGCAAGACGACTAGACAATTAAAAATCCGTATTGGTGAACATCTAGGGGACGTACGACACAGGCGTGTACCCTTTAGCCAGGCACATCTGGACGGAAACGAGGGAGATTCCTCGAGTCTGATGTTTTTTGTGTATGGAGGAAAATAATTCAAAATTAAAGAAAGGGAAATCTTGACAAAAAATTACTTTGTAAGGAAAAAGAGGGGAAAGTTCAGAATGTAAAACGATACAGCCAGAGGGTCTTATGAGCTTCTATATTTTGGCTGTTTTATCTGAATATATTACATATATCAAACGTTTCTCTGGTTACATGGTGGGCTTAAATGAATAGTGATAAACTGGGCATAATAAACCCTTAGGATATTATTCATTATCTTAGGGATTGTATACATCCTTGATCCCGAATTATTAATTATTGTATGCATCTATATTGATTCAAAAAAAAAAAAAAAAAAAAAAAAAATTTTTTGCTTTATAAGGATGTCTTTCTATTTTTTATTAAGTTTTCTTATCTTTTAGATTGTATGATTGGATATATTACGCCCCCACTGATGGGTATATTTGCTCAATATTAACATCATGGGGAATATTCCTGAGGCTTTTCATTTAAAACCGCACAGATGTGACATAATTGTATAAACTGTATCTGTCCCTTGCTAGTGATATCTTGCTTAAAATTTTGGGGTTATGAGAACCACACATGTGTGCCCGGGGGTGGTAGGGGCATAACCAACAGTATTAAAATTTGTGCCAGTAGGGAGATAGGACTGGGACATCTCGCCCTGATTGCATCTCTTGAGAATTATGAGGGATAGAGATGTGTGCATGTGACACACACTCGTATGCTGGCCGGAGTTGCTGCCGGCATGTAAATTGGCGCATGCGCAGTGGCTGTATGATTCTGGGCCGTTGGCGCACGCGCATTTTGAGTGGTGTTGGTTGCCATGGCGCCGAGTATTTTCTAGCTGGCGCATGCGCGGTGGCGATTGAAAGAATCCGCGCAGGCGCAGACGGAGAGGCTGGTTGCTATGGTTTTCGCTGTAGCCGGCGCATGCGCAAATAGCAAGTTTAAGACGCCGAGTGCACCTGATGGCGGTAAGTAGCGGACTTTTGTTCTATTTTAAGAGGGAAAACAAACATTGGAACATCAGTTTATCAAAGAGACTACTATCTTGAGTCAATGCAATTGTTTCCCCCAAAAGATCCTCCTGATGAACCCCGCAGTATGGAGGGGGGGGAAACGCGTCGAGGATAAGGTGTGATGTATCTTAAGATGATGTTGCATAAATGTGCTTTCTTTTTGTTTCCTACTGGACAATGTATATAGCTATTGACCCTTTAATTGAAGGGGGAGGAAAAGGGAAATAATTTCCATTTCCTTATCATGGATTGTGAGCTCTTGGAGTACTTGGTATAGGACTCTATAGGAATAGTGATACTGTGTCCTGGGCGTTGATTTTTTAAAGTTCTTAAAGACAGTATAGAATATATATTTGCCAACATCTTGGTAGTCGATAGGGACATTTAGTATTAATAGGGTGAGCCCACAGAGACTAGGCCGTCCTTATCGGGACGATTACTTGGTCTAATTAAGGAAAGTGTAGGAATATTAGGTAGGGATAGATGTTATTTAAATTTAATTTTGACCTAAGATAGATTTTAGATGCGTATCGCATCTTTTTATGGGTATATATTAAAAGTTATATTTTAGAGCTTGGATTTGTTTAGGATTTTTCTTCAGTGACTGGTTTCTATATGCTCCCAACTAATTAGGATAGGATATTGCCCCCATCCTTTCTTTTGGGATAATTATAAACAATGCATACCTAAGATTCCAGCCCTTTTCAGTTAACTTTATTGATTGTTTACATTGTTGATATTTTTCTATTGACTTTTTTCATTATTATATAAAATAACCCATAATAACGGCAGGCCCCCTATAGAGCATGCGCGAGATAGTTTGGACTAATTGTCCAGACTTGCGCATTCAGTGAGTGTGATGCCGTAGTCGCCATGTCTATGTCGGCGTCTGGCTTCTTGACATGCGCTGTATGCTTCTGCACTATCACGGATGTGTGAGTGCGGTTGCCGGCGCCGAACTTCCGGTCATGCGCAGTACATTCGGGAGGACGCTGATACCATGTGTGAGGTAACGATTATGAATCCCTGCCCAGGAGCGAGCCGAGGGTTGTCACTATGGTAACATCATTTGTTTTTAATGTTATTTGTCACTATGTTTAACCTATTAATGCTGTTTTACATGCCTGTTGTTTGATTAATGACTACATTGAACATATTATTGGTTTAAACAGCAAATGGGAGGATCTTGTATTTGAATATATGTGTGCTTTTGTACATTTGTGATTTTTGCTGCTTGAGAAAGGCCATAACATGAAGGCTGAAACGTTGCATTTTGTACTTCTTGTGGAATAAAGAGTTCCTGTTTTAATCCATCTGGTGCTGCCGTCCGCATTCTTCTATTTTTTGCTATCCTGTTGGTGTGTTCAAGGTTTACACAACCAGTGGACTGGCTGATGCACGGATCTTGGATATTTACCTGCTGTGGAGAATTGGTGCTGTTCTCATTTCCTGTTGGTTTTCCTCTTCACTTACACTCTCTTGATGACTATTTACAGGCATCCATACAGTCACTAGCTATCATGATCTTCATATTGCCAGTATAAAATAGCATAAGTATAATCATGGCCACATCCCTTGCAATGTCTGCTGCGTGTACTGGTTGCTTTTAGCCACTAGTGGAATCTGAGAGGAAAGTGAGGAAAATGGGGAAGAATAGATACAAGAAGTGTGTTGATTCTGCCATTCGGCTGTGTGAAGCTAGGAAAATGTCCTTTTCTGCTATAGACCTGGTAGAGGACCTGGATTGGAGTGGGGAGAAGTTCAACTCCACTCCTAATCTTAAAGGTCTGTTCCCCTGAAGCCACATCCTGCTTGGAGGTCGTTTCATAGCAAGCTACCAGCTGGACTTAGTGAATGGGGAGACAGCTGTGCTTGAGCAGCTCTCCTCCATTTCTGTCTATGGGAGTTCTGAATATAGCCAAGCATTCTCGCTCGGCTATATTCAGAACTCCCATAGAAAACTCCCATGCTATGGCCATCTCCACATTCACTAAGGATGTTTTTTTTGTAGGTAGCTATGAGCCAACTTCTAAGCAGGATGTTACTTTGTGGGAACACCTCTTTAAATTAATTAGGCTCATTAGGTGCCACCTGTGAGATAAAGGTGTGAGCTCTTCAGAGAGGGCTCTCTCAGACTGGAGAAGAAAAGGTCTTGTTCACCTGTTGAAGGCAGAACCAGAAGAAACTGGTATGAATGTTATGATTTGTTGTTTAGGCTCAGACCCTGGTTAGTAAGGAATGTTGATGTTTAGTTAAAGGCTAGACAGCCTAGGGTTTATGCTATGGATGTTATACACTGACCTGTTGCTGTGTGCTGAATGGAGAATAAAGCTGTTGTGGGTCAGTTTTAAACCAATGCTGTAGTTGAAGTGATATGCAGTGGCATAGCTGCAGGGGTCAAAGCGGTCACACGGTGCAGGCAGCAGCTGAGGCAAAGTGGCTGGGATAAACTGCTCCTGCCGCTTAGCCCACTGAAGGCAAAAGTGCGATATAATGATGTCTTTGCACCGCTGCTTGTACTAGGCCCTAAGCCTATCCCTAAATTTGGGACCTAGTAGACACCAGAACTGGCGTCCTGGAGTGGGATGCATGATGGTTCAAAGAGAGGTGTTCAGCAGGGGAGCCGAGGTGATAATTATAATTATTATTTTTTTTATATAAAATGAAGGGAGGGTGGGGGTGGGATAACTACCTACCTGAAGAGGCCCTATCTACCTACCACAAGGGGCCCTATCTACCTGCCTACCTACCACAAGTTGCCCTATCTACTTACTTACCTATCACGTGGGGCCCTATCTACCAGCCTACCTACCACAAAGGCCCCTATCTACCTGCCTACCAACCATAAGGAGCCCTATCTACCTGACTAGCTAATGGAAGGGGCCCTACCTACCTACTAGAAGGGGCCCTATTTACCTGCCTACCTACTAGAAGTTAACCTATATACCTACCTACTAGAGGGGGCTCTATATACTTACCTTACTACTAGAGGGGGCTCTATCTATTTACTTATCTACTAGAGGGGGCCCTATCTATTTACCTATCTTCTAGAGTAGGCCCTATCTACTTATCTATTTACTAGAGGAAGCCCTATCTACTTACCTATCTACTAGAGGGGGCCTTATCTACTTACCTACCTACTAGAAAGGGCCCTATACTGAGAGGGGACTTTACGGTCATGTCCCCACGGCACGGGTTTTTGGACGGTTTTTCAGCCGGTTTGCGGTTTTTCAGACCACCTAAAAAACCGGCCGAAAATGAGCACAATTGTGCTCTATGGAAAACCCGTGCAGCAGTCCCCACTGCACGGGTTTTCCGCCCGACGGTTTTGCCGCCGACGATCCGGCGGCAAAACATTGAACATGTTCATTCTTCCGTCCAGTTTTCGGACGGAATATGAACATCTCCTTGGGTGGGGGGAGGGCTGTTCCCCGCTCATCGCGGAGAAAAGCCGTCCCCCCGTGGCCGGGGGGACGGCCGCAAAACCGGACAAATACCGGCCGGTATTTGTCCACTGCCGTGGGAACATGCCCTACCTATTTAATAGGAAGAGTCCGCCACTTATCTGACTAATTTTTAAACTCAAACCTACCTAAAAGAAATGTCTTCCTACCCTGTTTAATTTTTTTGGGTGGTTGTCTACTATATGGAGTGTGTTCCTACCTCGTGATGGGATGGGGACCAAATAATCTGCTGGGTGCACTTTCACTGTTTGGAGTCTAACATGTTTGTATGGTAAGTTCTGCAGGCATGAGTTGTGGCCAGGAGAAGACGTCATGTGGGTCTGGACTGGATGAAGAAAGTGAGAACAACTCTCATCAGATAAGACGTCACCTGTGAGTCCCTAAATGTAACTGCACTGTAATCACTTATATGGCTGCAGAGCCTGTGTACACTGGTTTCTCCCCCTATATAGTTACTGTAAGGCGGTAATAGTGGTCTTACTGTAATGGTTTATACTCAATAACAGTACGATGGTATTATTCAAACTGTTTATGGTGGTGATATGTGGTCATTATAAGGCGGTATTATTTGGTCTATGTATATTGTTGTTATTGGCAATATTGATCTTGGTATACTGGTTTTGTCAGTAACAGCATGAAGGTATTAGTCACTATATAGTTGTGATAATGTAGCCCTTGTATACATACTGACCTGCAGAACATAGATCAGTAATTTAAGCTGTTTAGCAAACCCATAACACAAAAAGCACAATTGCATTTTTTTCTGTTCACCCCACAACTTTTTTTTTTCCTTTGGGAGGGGGAGGCAAGAGGAAACAGACACTTTAGCTGTATGACTTTTTTTGGCTATTGGGCCATTGGACAACTCCTTTAAAAAAATAATTATCTGCAGCACGTTAGACCACGGAAATCCATAGTGGTCCACCCATGATGTCTGGGAGGAGGGAGAAGGAGGGGGGGAACCAGCCCATGAGTCTTTCGCTATACCCTTGGTGAGGTGTATTGATGTATCAGAATCCATCTATATAGATATGAACTAAGACCCTACAATAGCTATTCATCTCTGGTATCATATCCAAAGGGACAGTCATGTGGGGTTTGAAATATGTTTAGAGTCACACTGGAGAACCCATTGGACACACCAGAGGAAATGTTTCTGAGGGCCAACCCTCCATCTATTCAAAGCATTTGCATATCCTCTTTTTGTGGTTTTGTAATCTTTGTTGTTATCATTTTGCACACAGAATGCAGAAAATTATTATTAAGGTCTAAAAGATTATTTGGCGGCAGACCCTAGTGGCAAGTAAATGCCTCCGTTGTATGTACCAAATGTGGTTGCCTTCTTCTGGAGTTTTAGGGCCCAATGTTGTTTTAGAACTCGAGCTATTGGGTGAATCTTTTGGTATTCTAGTCGGCCAGCCTGACCTTGAATGTTAGTTTGTGACACTTCCATTTCCCACAACTTGTATACAGTAGTAGGACTAGTAACAACAAGAGTTTCCCTTATGCTAGGAAGATGGATATGTATATCTAATCATTTGGCACACTGGTTAACTGAATCCTCAACACAAACATGTTGAGGACCACCCTCTGTCTCCCATAAGATCATCTGAATGTTATTCCAACTATTTAGTAGCAAATTTGGAAGATAATAACTTGACAGTCTCGGACAAATTAATTGCTCTGTTGGCTGATTGAGGATGTTGGAGGTTGTTGCCCTATGACATCCACATGACAAAATCTATGAATTGTTCAAATTTCAAAAACACAATTAGCAGAAAACTGAAAATTGTGGCATTTGCTTCTAATTCATCTTCGACTTCAAACACATTTTCTTCTTGGTGTTTACAAAGGAGCTGCTAGATTCTGCCCAACAACATTGCTTCAAATTGACCTTGGAATGTCTTATCACAGTAACCCAAACAAGACGTCACTAGATTCTCAGTAGTGCTAGAAAGAAAATGCTCTGAAAAGGTCACGGTTTCTCCTTGTAAGACCTGCCCATTATCTAAGATTTAGGTAATTACCTTTAAATTCAAAGCATTCATTGTCTAAATAGAAGGAGAGATAAGAAGGTGTTAACTGTAATTTCAGGCTAACCAAAGTGTTCAACCAAATCTATAAAAGACATATAATAAACTTAGGTAAGCAATGATTACAAGTTAATTTATTGCTAAACTGAGATGAAAGTATAAAGCCCATGTGATTAATGAAACTGGGGCAATAAGGAAATCAATTTTAAACAAGAAACCATGCAATATACATTGACCCTGGTTGGCTGTTTCCATTACACTAAGGATCAAGATCTCTATTGATTTTATATCATTTAATTCTGAAGTTTCCAAGTGTAGCAACTATACTAGTTGTATGAGGGAGGCACTCTGTTGGTACTGCTTATTTGGGGCACTATGATAACACTATTTATGAGGAGCATTATAATGCCACTTTTAATGGCAATCTAACTATAAGGTGTACAGAGGGTCCCTCTTCCTCATATGAGGAGTCCAGAAATATATATGGGCATAATGTGAGGCTGTTACTGTAACGTGGTAGAAGATTGGTGCAGCAATAAAAAACTTTGGTATGCCCCCTACTCTCCCACTGCCGCCCTCTTTCTTCTGTACCTTGTTTCAACAATAGTCAAACAAGTACTAGATTAATGGCAAAGATGCAAATCACATCCACCACAAACCTCACATCATACTGCTACCAAACAAATCCCACCCACTATATCATGGACCAACATTACACCATATTACATTATACAGTACACTAAAGGACTACGATTTATTACCATCAGAAAGACCACAAATTTACACCACTACCTATACTAATAATAAATAAAGATCAATATACAAAGACCCACTTTACCCCACCAATTAAAGTGAACATATAGTGGTACACAAGGCTCTGGACAGAATGTATGTTACCCTCAATAGACGTGACACAATTTAGTGACTAGATACAAGTGTACTAAGGCTATCAGACCAATATATTACCTTCAAATAGTAATCACATTTTATGTTAGGACACCCACGTGTTACACAGGGCTTTGCCTACAATACAATGTGATTAAAAGCGCTGTAGTTAATACAGGGACTCACTATGTCTTCTATGACTGAGTTGTTCTCTTTACCTTTTCTTCTGCAACTGGTCCAGACTGCCATGATGATTTTGGCCACAACTCATCCTTGCAGAATTTACCACACAAAAATCTATGATTTTCCATTTTTTCCAGCAATTCCTATAACCTATTCTTCCCTTGTACAAACTCAAAACATTGCGGTGATAAAGATAGTGATACGGTGGGAGCAGCGTTTTTGAGTGATAAGATGGGGTGACGTAGGGGAAGTAATAGGTGGAGTGTGATGGTACTTATTGGGTAATAGGTGGAGGTGGGAGGTTTAACATGGCCAGGGCGTCAGGGTGCTTCTGGTAGGTGAACTGAGTGCTTTTATGTTGGGTGATAGGTGGGGGTTTATGCGTTTGGTTATATGGATAAACTAAGATAGGGAGGTGGTTGGGAGGGCGCAATTTAGTATCGAGAGGTACGGTACAGAGTGCATTTGAAAAATGTAGTTTGGAGGGGAGGGCCAGAAGCCTTCCACCATGGAGATGTACCTGTGTCTTGTTGGTCTGTATACCAACAGAAAAATATTGTGAAGCTTGAATTCCATACCCTGAAACCCCAGTAGATCAGCGACAGGCAGAGTGCAGGAGATGGAGTTTAGCACTGTCATGTTTTTGTAGTGTTTTTATTTTTTACACAAGTTTCCCCATTGCGCTATACTAGACTCATTGGACTACGCCGGACCAGTGTTAAATCCATTTAGTTAATCAAAAGTTAAGCTGGGTTGAACACCCACACAGGCAGCAAGTGGTCCATACACTGCTTTTTTAGACAAGAAATACTGTGTCCACATCACATAACCCGTGAACATCATAACCTGCCCCCATCCCCTTTAAACCTTCACTCTAAACTACGGTCCCCACTCTAAACTTCAAACCCCTCTCTCGAACCCCCCCCTTCTATCCACACACATCAAACCCTCCACTAAAACCTCTCTCCCCCAGCCCATCAAATCCCTCACTCTAAACCCGAATCCACATCTCCACTCTACACCCAAAATTATAAGTGCTTTTCCAAATTTTTTCAAATTAGAAAACTGAAAAGAGTGGTACGCATATGAGTTCAGCCCCTGAATAAATACTTTGTAGAACCACCTTTGGCTTCAAAATCGTTCACGGATTTGTCCCTTACACAGCTTTGCACATTGAAAAGCTGAAATTTTTGCCCATTTTTCTTTGCACAATAAGCACTGGTTAGCTCTAAACACTTTGTGGAACAGTAGTTTCCATTGCTGTGACAATAATTTTCTATAAATAAAATTAGAAGGAGTGGACATTGGGGCCATTTTAACACATCAATTAGGTTTTGGTGGGTTAACCCTGCTATTGGAGTTTTGTGCTGTATGTTTAGGGTTGCTTGTCCCTGGTGGAAGGTGAACCTACCCCCCAAGTAGGCCAAGTTTTTTGCAGCCGCACTTACAGGCTTTTCTTTCAGCCGAGTGACCCCTCTGTACTTTAGACCGACCATCGATCTTCGCCATTAAGCTCTGACCCGGAACTTCCCAGTCACCCTTTTGACAGCAAAAACCTCAATAAAGCAAGATGTTCGCCATCACCATGGGTAACAGGTGGGGATGTGTCTTAGGGTGTTGTGAAATGTTGTCTTCTCCTCCAAACTAGAGTTTAGACATTTTATTACAAACAGATAAATTTTGGTCTCATCTGATCAGAGTACCTTCTACCATATGCTTGCTGTGTCCCCTACATATTTTGTTGCAAACCGCAGACGGACTTCCAATAGCTTGCTTTCAAAAGGGCTTTCTTCTTGCCTCTCTTCCATAAAGACCAGATTTGTGGAGTAGATGACTAATAGTTGTCCTGTGGACAGATTCTCCCACCTAAACTGTGGTCTTTCCCCTTTCCCCAGGGGAACCTGAGCCCCTTGGCTGCTTCTCAAATTAGTGCTCTTCTTGTCTGGGCTGTAAGCTTAGGTGGACAGCCATGTCTTGGTAGGTTAGCAGTTGTACAAACTCCTTTTATTTACAGATGATAGACTGAACAGTTCTTCATTCAGAGCTTGGGCTACTTTTTAAAAAAAGCTAACCCAGCAATACATTTTGGCACAACTTTATCCCTGAACTCATAGCTGTGTTCCTTGGTTTTCATGATGCTTTTTGTTCACTTATGTTCTCTAACAAACCTCTGGGCCCTCACAAAACAGCTGCAGCAAAATTTGGAATTTTATCCATATAGGATTCTATTAACTACTTAAAAATTAAAAACAGAAGTTTACTATATATAAAAAGAACATATGCATTTTTTTTTTCCTATATAACATGAAATCGAACAAACTTTACCGTTTAGGTCAGTTGGGAAAACCAAATTTTTTTATATTTGCCAAACCGACAGAATAATGAAAGAGAGTTTTTTTTTGGGATTTTTATTACTTTCTGCAAAGTCAAAAGTTTCATACACTGGGATTTTATGCCATACCCTTTAAAATTTGGGGACAGCAATTTGTGTTTATGTTTCGGAGTTCTGAAAGTTTATTGACAACATCTGAGTTAATTAGAGACACACCTGTGGATGTATTTTAACACACTGCTTCTGTGTGTAATATCATGGAAAAGTCTAGATAAATCAGCCAAAATATCAGGAAGAGAATTGTGGACTTGCACAAGACTGGATAATCCTTGAGTGCAGTTTACAGATACCGGAAGGTGCCTTGTTAATCTGTACAAACAATTATACACAAGTACAAAGAAGATGAAAATGTCCAGCCATCATACTGCTCAAGAATGAGACAAGTTCTGTGTCTCAGAGATTAATGTGCTTTGGTCCAACATGGGAATTTCAACCAAAAAAAAAGCAAAAAAAAACCCTTGTGAAGATGATGGCGGAAACTGGTAAGATTGTGTCATTAGCCACAGTGAAACAAGTCCTGTATCAACATGGGCTGAAAGACCACTCTGCCAGGAAAAAGTCAATACTCCCAAAGAAACATATAAAAGCCAGATAAATGTTTGCAAATACACAGGAACAAAGACCTACATTTTTGGGAACATGTCCTGTGGTCTGACGAAACTAAAATTCAACTGTTTAGCCATAATGACCATTCCTACGTTTGGAGGAAAAAGGGAGAAGCTTGGAAGCCTAAGAACAACATCTCAACGGGGATAGCAGCATCATGCCGTGGGGTTGTTTTGCTGCAGAAGGGACTGGTGTACTTCACAAAATAGGTGGCATTGTGAGGAAAGAAGATTGTGTGGCAATACTGAAATAACATCTTAAGACATCAGTCAGATCATGTGACCCAGCAGGATTAACATCACCATGCCTTTCCCCACAGTGTGCTCACTCTAGTCATACAAAGGTCTGTGTATGTGTAGATTTGTAAGTAGCTGACTGTAGCTGAGTTGTGAGCGCTTCTGCCTTTCAGCATAGGGGGCTTAGGTTCAAATCCATGCAGGAGCCCAAAATTTTTTTTTTGTCTCAAGGCAAATACCTCGAGTGTTAAGCGTATTTGCAAATACCTATGGTGTTAAGCGTATTTGATAAATTATGTTATATTATAACCAATCGGCACTCTGTGATCTCATCACGAAGTGGGGGGTGGATCTATTAACTGCCACCTAAGCCCGCTCCATAGCATCTTAACAAAACTAACAAGTACCTATACATCCATTGTCGGTAAGGGGTTACATGGCTATCTAGCTCCTTTGGAGATGTTAAAGGGATTTTGTCACAAAGTAAAACTGTCGTGGCAAGCTTGCAAATTAAAAAATAAACATTTTCACCTTTCATCATTAATAATTCTGTACCATTTTTGTTTTATCTGCTCCCATAGTGTACAGCTCATCTCCACAGGATACGAACAGTGATGAGAGCTCCTCAGTCCTGGCCGCACATGCTCAGACATCGCCTCTCCACTAAGGCAGCTACTGTCATTCTCTTTTTCCGGCTTAGTAATCACACACACTCACTGCTGAGTGAGTGTTGAACCCCAGGTGCTGTCATTCTACTCCTGTCCTCTTAACTCCTTAGTAATTAGTCAAATAGTGCAAATAAATAAAAAGAAAGCTCAATTTGATTAATTACTAAGTACAGAGGACAGGAGTAGAATGACAGCACCTGGGGTTCATCACTTGCTTTTGCAGTGTGTTGTGTGATACTAAAACATAACGAAAACCTTACACATTTGGTATCAACAGAATCGTCCTAACCTGTAGAATACAAATAACTAGTGATGAGCGATTACGTTGACTATTGTCATCGGGACGATAGTCGATATCAGCAATTATCAAGACGACTTCCGATAGTCGATAATAGATTACCGCCGATGACCATTAAAGTCTACGGGAGAGGAACAACACCTTCATTCTTACACCCAAACAGAGCTGGAGAAGCTGGAATTAACATCCACAACAGTCAAATAGATACGTGCTACATCTTAGGCAACACACTTAGGTTATAAAAGTCACAGAAAAAAACGTCACAGATCAATCACTATCCCTGTCTTGTTTCCACAGCATGACCCTTAAACCTGCAAAGACCCAAATTAAAAAGTGCCAGAAGGCATATGATTTGAAACCCCTATTTTACTTGAAAATGGAACATTGACTATCCTGTCCTGGAACGCAAACATGACCCTTAAACCTATCTGACCCACAGATTAAAAAGTGCCAGAAAAAGGAGTCTTTGAACCACCATTTTAGTTGAACCTTACATTGACTATACCTGTCTTGTACCGCAGTATGACCTTCCCAAAACCCGATGCCCACAGTTTAAAAAGGGCC
>JAODAL010012029.1:0-97203 GCA_025379985.1 Phyllomedusa bahiana | reverse complement strand
TGTTTTTTTTTTACAAATAAACACAAAATCATCTAAATAGATACATCTTAATGGTCCAAAATGCAACAAATTAAATAATATATCCACTGTTACCTAATATCAGCGAGAGAGAGGCTTTTTGGGGGGAAATATTGTAAGGGTGCGTTCCCACTGCAGAGGACAAATATTTGTCTTGTTATGCGGCCGTCCCCACGACAATGAGCGGAGAAAAGCCCTTCACATTCACAAGCACAAATTCCGTCCGAAAACCGGACGGAAGATTGTACTTGTAGAATGTTTTTTGGGCGGCCCACGGGCAGAAAAACAGCCGGACAGAAAACCCGTGTCGTGGGGACATGCCCTAAGGCTATGTCTACATGGAAGACTGCAAAATATTGGTCGGATTCTGATCAGAATCCAACCTGTAGTTTACACTCGATTTTCGTTTTTGTTGTGGTTTTTGTTCCAATTTTTTTGGGCGCCCCATTCAATTGAACAGTACTATAATCTGCCGTTTTCAAGTGAAATACGGTGGATTATAGAACATTTACACAACCAATTTTGAAGTGTACACTACAGCTCAGATTTTCTATTGAGGTCTATGGGGATGATTTACAGTCGGATTTTGTATTGAGGTCTATGGGGATGATTTACAGTCGGATTTTCTATTGAGGTCTATGGGGATGGTTTATAGTGGGATTTTCTATTGAGGTCTATGGGGATGATTTACAGTCAGATTTTGTATTGAGTTCTATGGAGATGATTTACAGTCGGATATTTGCAGATTCTAAATACCAAATCTGCTTAACAATCCGACAGTAAATCGCTGCCGGATAGACGTAACCTTAGGTTATTACTGCAAGTTTATCAAATCAAAAAGAGGGACGTTTAAGGAGCAAGGACAGGGGGATTTGGGTCAAAAAGAGGGACACTTAGGTGTTATTTACAGGTAAGAAGAGTCCTTGACAATAAATTGATAAAGTCTCCCTCTGCTGGGACCCCTAGCAATAAGCTGTAATTTGTAGGAAAATCTGTCAGTAAGCGTACAATTTCCCTACAGCGCCACCACTGGTGAAGTAAAACATTACACAATACCCATTGAAATCAATGGTATGTCTCCGTAATGCAGGACAGGACAGGTCCTCCAGAGCCAGAGACGCTCTTTGTAATCGCTTTTTTTATTCTGGCTCAGTCCTTAACAAAGGACTTCTTAATATGAATTTTATAACAAGGTACTGCTATGAAAATGAGTTTTTAAACCGAAAAACCCTTATAATTGTGTTAATAATTTTATCAAATGTAAATGATTATTTAAAAAGAACCTGTCACATAGATTACGCCCCCCTTGCTGAGGGCAGTACAAGCCAGTGTCAGACCTGCTGTTTCCAGCGCTGTCTCTTATTCTGTAAGATGCTGGAGTTTTAGAGTGTTTAGTGCTCAAATCTGCAGTTTTCAGCCAGAAAAGAGTCCGATTTTTCATGCCCCGCCCACCTGAGGCTAGCCCCGCCCACCTCTCAACTGATTAACCTATTACTTTGAATAGGTAGAACCATGTGAATAACTGTCAGTGGGCGGGGCAAGTCTTCAGTGGGCGGGGCTAACACCTGCTGAATAAGATTTGAGGGGTAAATGCTCTAAAACTCCAGCATCTTACAGAATAAGAGACAGCGCTGGAAACAGCAGGTCTGACACTGGCTTGTACTGCACTCAGCAAGGGGGGCATAATCTATGTGACAGGTTCCCTTTAAAAGACAGCACTTCCCTGCAGGCAGCCATATTGGAAGACACTTCCTTCCTGTGCTCTTTGTATAGACCGTATGGCAGGGTGCGTTCTGCTCTATGGCATATACTGGAGACAACGTGGCCTGTCTGTCTGAGTTGGCAATAAATTTGACAAAGGTGTAAACCAGAGTGCAGAGTCTATGGAATTGTTAGTACTTTCACACAGCGAATCCTCAGGTCGCTATCCCTGGAGCAACAAAAAAAAAAAAAACTAAAATTGGCTGCACCTCCTAAAATTGACAAATAAATGATGCAGGTGCAAGCTGGCATGGCCATGGCTATTTTTGGAGCAGTCTCCATCAGCAACAGCAATGGTGTGGACGAACTATAGACACCAATTGGCGGTGCCAAGGCAGAAGGGGGCATATGAGGTCAGATAGATACTGGTGGGAGCAGGCAGAGTTTATAGGCAGCAGACAATAGATGCAGATAGGAAAAAACTAGCCGGGTCGATGCCAAATGAAAACAGGAAACAATACATCTTTGCAGAGACCTGGAACTAAATGGAGCTGATTACACAGGCCAAAAGCAGCAGGAAAAGGGAGGATAACAAGAGGCTTTGGCTGCACTGGCACCACTCTAATAGACAGGGAGAGGCGCGCGCACATCTAGCAGGAGAGAGACGTGACCGGCAAGAGCAGCAGTGAATCGTGAGCGGACGCTGCACCTGAAAGCTGGAAATCATGATGCTATAGCAATGAATGGAAGATATTAGACAGAAAAGCGTCCACAGACCAATATACAGCCTCCGGTGAGGGATGGAGCATAGCCCCCTTCACAGAAACTAGGGAATGGCAGGTGAGCCACATACATAGATTCCAATATTAATTGATTCCGGGACAACTATTGTCATTTGAAACTATTGTAACCTGAGACCATAACTCTATGGAGGAGTATTAATTGAATCCAAAGCTCCCAAATGTCACCCAACATAATACAAAATGAAGATTAAAGGAAACTAAGTAGATAACTAATCAAGATAATGTGCATCCTTCCATATAACACCAGAGAGCTGCTGGAAGCTGGAAATCACTTTCCATGATGAGGACTGGAGCTTCTTTGGGTCATTGACTTTCTATACAAAGTACCAGAAAAAAATATAATGGGACCCTCACCTGGTGTCCAAAGGAGCCGCTCAACCTGGCACATGTAAGAGCAGTACAGGACATGTAGTACTGCACTATACTGTAGAGAGGTGCTATAGACCACCAATCACTGCATGCACCTCACTAATACATGTAAGAGCAGTACAGGACATGTAGTTCCACACTGCACTGTAGAGAGGCGCTATAGACCACCAATCACTGCATGCACCTCACTAATACATGTAAGAGCAGTACAGGACATGTAGTACCGCACCTGTACTGTAGAGAGGCGCTATAGACCAACAATCACTGCATGCACCGCACTAAAACATGTAAGAACAGTTACAGGACATGTAGTACCGCACTGTACTGTTAGAGGGGGCTATAGCCATTAATCACTGCATGCACTGCACCAATACTTGTTAGAGCAGTTAAGGACATGTAGTACTGCACTATACTGTAGAGAGGGCTATAGACCAACAATCACTGCATGCACCGCACTAATACTGTAAGGCAAGTACGAATGTAGTACCGCACTGTACTGTAGAGAGGAGCTATAGACCTCCAATCACTGCCTGCACCGCACTAATACATGTAAGAGCAGTACAGGATATGTAGTACCGCACTGTACTGTAGAGAGGCACTATAGACCATCAATCTCTGCATACACCTCACTAATACATGTAAGAGCAGGACAGGACATGTAGTACTGCACTGTACTGTAGAGAGGTGTTATAGACCACCAATCACTGCATGCACCTCACTAATACATGTAAGAGCAGTACAGGACATGTAGTACCGCACTTTACTATAGAGAGGCGCTATAGACCGCCAATCACTGCATGCAACTCACTAATACAAAGGTTTTACACTGAAAATGTTCATGATAATTAGTTGAATCTTCCATCAATCACATGAACCGCAGATTGTCTGTTCCTGGCACAGTGTACGGGGAGTGTGGTGTCAGGAAAGACTATTGTATGCAGGAAATATTGTATCCTGAGGCCATTGTAACTTTAGAGATCACTGTCTATAAAGTTGTCCTTAAGTTCTGAGGTATGCAGGGGGACTTTTTAAAGGGTTTTTTCCACCATATGTGCCATCAAAGTCTATCTCAGGTACAGGTCCCTGAAAGTGTCGGCCCAGAATGCAAAGCCAGTCCTGCTTGCACAGGACTCTCTGTTCTTTTCTATGGGAGTTCCCAGTAGAGGGAAGCGCTGTGTTCTCCATTCTGTTCTATGGGAGTTTCCAGTACAGGGGAGTGCTTTGTTCTCTATTCTGTTCTATGGGAGTTCCCACTACAGGGCAGCGCTGTGTTCTCCATTCTGTTCTATGGGAGTTCCCAGTACAGGGGAGCACTGTGTTCTCCATTCTGTTCTACGGGAGTTCCCAGTACAGGGGAGCGCTGTGTCCTCCATTCTGTTCTATGGGAGTTCCCAGTACAGGGGAGTGCTGTGTTCTCTATTCTGTTCTTATGGAGTTCCCACTACAGGGGAGAGCAGTGTTTTCCTTTCTGTTCTATGGGAGTTCCCAGTATAGGGGAGCGCTGTGTTCTCCATTCTGTTCTGTGGGAGTTCCCAGTACAGGGGGTGGTGTGTTCTTCATTCTGTTCTATGAGAGTTAACATTACAGGGGAGTGCTGTGTTCTCCATTCTGTTCTACGGGAGTTCCCAGTACAGGGGAGTGCTGTGTTCTTCATTCTGTTCTATGAGAGTTAACATTACAGGGGAGTGCTGTGTTCTCCATTCTGTTCTGTGGGAGTTTCCAGTAGAAGGGAGCGCTGTGTTCTCCATTCTGTTCTATGGCAGTTCCCAGTACAGGGGAGCGCTGTGTTCTCCATTCTGTTCTATGGGAGTTCCCAGTACAGGGGAGCGCTGTGTCCTCCATTCTGTTCTATGGGAGTTCCCAGTACAGAGGAGCGCTGTGTCCTCCATTCTGTTCTATGGGAGTTCCCAGTACAGGGGAGTGCTGTGTTCTCTATTCTGTTCTATGGGAGTTCCCACTACAGGGGAGCGCTGTGTTCTCCATTCTGTTCTGTGGGAGTTCCCAGTAGAGGGGAGCGCTGTGTTCTCCATTCTGTTCTGTGGGAGTTCCCAGTAGAAGGGAACGCTGTGTTCTCCATTCTGTTCTATGGCAGTTCCCAGTACAGGGGAGCGCTGTGTTCTCCATTCTGTTCTGTGGGAGTTCCCAGTAGAGGGGAGCCCTGTGTTCGGCCATACTCAGAACTCCCATAGAGCAGAATGAAGAGTCGTGCACAAGTGTGACCAGCTCTCCATTCGGAGCCGACACCTTTGGAGGGCTGGTTCCCAAGATAGGTGCGATTCAAAGATGTGGGACCTGCACCTATATCCTATCCATATGCCAGCAAATTCTGTAGTGGAACGAATGAGCATCTGTATTTTAATATTTAGAGATACATTTTTTAAACAATGTTTTAAAAACCTAAATGGTTATCAAATTTGTGTACAATACAGAATATTTTTTGCGTAACCCATGATATACTAGTATGGATGTGCATGGACGCCTCTGTGTACGTTGGAATATGTATGAGGCCTAAGCCTCAGGGCTCTTACCAAAGCAGCCTGATCAAACCCGATGAAAAATTGCCGAGGCCAATACGTAATGAACTTTCTGGCCGTATTCTGTGGCTACAACTGTTCCTGTGATAAATAGTCATTTTGTCATTATCTTTGACAGCTTTTTTCGAGAGTGGATACTATAGATAAGTGTAATAATCACCTGTTTATAAAAAATGGTTAAACAGTTTAGTGTACAAGCCAGCACCATGTCATCAACTGCTCTCTATCAGATAAGGCAGAGCGCAGCCAGACGAGCCCTTTTGTCTGGGAAACGTGCCTAGCAGATTGGCTGATCAAAGTTTCGGACTCCGCAGAACATTTGCCATGCTGCGACGGCACGTGCCCAGTTTGCACACCACCTCCCCAGATTTGCATACAAGGAAGGGAACGCTTGCAAACGCCTGCAGTTTGAGCCGGGTTGAGGTGCGTTAGCTTTGGTGTTCCCTGACAAGTGGATTAGGTAAACAGGAGCATTTAGTTTTAGTGTTGAAATGGAAAATTTAATTTCTCAGGCCAGGATTATCGAAATAGCCTGGCAGGACGCATTTGCATCTTCTAAGATGCTGGAGGATTGGATTAGGTTTTCCCTGACTAAATGCAGGATCTGAGAACTCCTATATACTTTGTATCGCACCAAACGACTCAGCTGCCCAGACCGGAGCCGTCTTAAAATGATGGGTCCCTGGGCATAGCACTGCAGTGGGCCCTGCCAAATACATGGCAACACACTTGGCCATGCCTCAAGCCCACCTAAATTATCACGCCATTTATGTCTGGACACCGGCAGCCTACAAGACTATTTGGCGGGGTAGGGAACCTTTGGCTCCCTTCTTCACTATGGTTTTTAACTGTTTGCACATCCTAAAAACACACACTCACAGTTAAATAAGCAAACCCAACCAAGGGATCCAGGATATTTTTCTTGGATTCCTGGGAAAAGACACATACAAAAATCGGACATTAATTACTCAAAAAACACGACAATTATTTGGGCCATATTCACAGCTCAATGGCTGGACTAGACTGAACCCAGCAGCAGGCATCTCTGGCCTACATGCTACCTGGGAAAACTCAACAGGTGCAGCTAATTACTGAGCAGCAGCTCACACACACCACCACTAGGGGAACAATTAGATGATAAAAAACTGCACATTAACTTAATACCTGTTCACACCAGCATGCAGAAAAGCCACAGTATAATGCATGGGGAGACTGCACAAATGCAAAAATACCAATAAGACAACCACTCACATAACCTCCATGCATGAGGGGGGTGATTGCTAATACTACAATTGCATAGAAATAAGGCGATACAGAAGGGTGCCATAAATACAGATACGTGTGGTGCACCATGCTGGATTACAACCAGGCATCCCGGGATTGGATTCTTGGGACATACATACACCACTTGGGGCCCCTATACTTGGGTCCATGTATTTGTTGAGCCCCCAGGCAACTGCCAAGTGTGCCCAATAGAAAAGTTGGCCCTGTCCCAGACGTATAAATGCTAAAAATCAGAATAGATGATATATATAAAAATAATAAAAAACACAAATATTACACATCAATGTAAAAAGATATCTGAACAGTGCAGAGTCAATTTTAAAGGTAAGGTGCCAGAAAGGAGAGCAACGGGAAGACTCGTTATGTCCTCGTCCTGCAGTGCCAGCCTGCCTGTCCGTCAGCTGAAATTACTAGAGACAGGTGTGTGCCAGCAATATTCATATCTGCGACTCCTCATTCCAGTGATCGTCGCTGTGCCCTACACTTACCCTTGAGGATGCTTAGTGTCCTCTTGGACAGCACTAGTCAGCCTAGGGCTATTCAGTGCCAGCGAGCCGTTCAGCTATTGTTGCTCTGTGATCCATCAAATTAGCTTGGTCCGGGGCACAGTCCCATTCTGTGAAGGTCTCACTTATGTCCCATAAAGCAATTAGCAGGTAATAGCCTCAAATAAAGCAACAACAGCCATTTCTGAGCCATGAGGCGCCGGGTCAATGGCATGCCTTTTTTTTTGTATTGCTCTGGCAATAAAATTAGCTGGTATGAAATGATGCCGCATATCACCTTTTGCGCAGGTTGACAATGCCAGGGCTGACCAGCTGGCACGCATTCCTGCACCTCACCACTCTGCTTTCTACCCTCTGTGTCAGGAGTGTCAGACTCATTTTCACCGAAGGCCACATCAGCATTATGGTTACCCTGAAAGGGCCAAATGTTATTGTAAGGGTATGTTTGCGGGGCGTCATTTGGAGCATAATTGCACTGCAATACAGCCTGCAAATATGGTAAAATAATAGCACTCATTGAGTGTTATGCACTACATGCCGGGAGAAAGAAGTGATGTCACTTCTTCCCAGCGTGGAAAACGAGAATATTGGCTGGCACAGAGCGCTTTAGAGATAAGACTGTATAAAATTGAACTACGTGAGCCTGATGCGCTGTCCTCGGCCACATAGAAATCCGGATCGGCACGCGGACCTGGGCTTTAAGGGACTAGTCAGCGAGGAGTTGGTTTTAGGGTGGCACATCTTTCTTGTTAAAGGGGTTGTCTCACTACAGGGATTGCTGCTTTTTATGTTAAAGATCTTGCAAAACCAAGTCACTTTGCAATATATGTCCATTAACAGTGTCCTACCTATTCCTAGATATCCCCTTTTGTATGGGCAGCATCAGCTCGTCAGGTCACTATAGCTACAGACCTGTTCAATCTCTCCTGATAGGCTGCCAGTGCTGGTCGCTATAGCTACAGACCTGTTCAATCTCTCCTGATAGGCTGCCAGTGCTGGTCGCTATAGCTACAGACCTGTTCAATCTCTCCTGATAGGCTGCCAGTGCTGGTCGCTATAGCTACAGACCTGTTCAATCTCTCATGATGGGCTGCCAGTGTGGTCCATAGCTACAGACCTGTTCAATCTCTCCTGAAAGGCTGCCAGTGCTGGTCACTATAGCTACAGATCTGTTCAATCTCTCCTGATAGGCTGCCAATGCTGGTCGCTATAGCTACAGACCTGTTCAATCTCTCCTGATAGGCTGCCAGTGCTGGTCGCTATAGCTAAAGACCTGTTCAATCTCTCCCGATAGGCTGCCAGTGTTGGTCACTATAGCTACAGACCTGTTCAATCTCTACTGATAGGCTGCCAGCTTGCTATAGGTTGCTATAGCCACAGACCTGGCTTCTACTGCAGCCTTGTAGAAGCCAGTAAACCCGCCCATGAATTCAAAGTGAAACATAGAAAACAGGACTGAGGTAAGATGAATCAATGTAGTGAGACAACCCCTTTAAAAACAAAAATATAATGATATAAGATGTCGGACATTGCTATCAGAAAAATCCGACCAGATTAGGGCACGTCCACATAACTAGTAGAAAATACTTGTCACATTCTCATCGGATTCTGCAACTGAAAATCGCCTCGGATGACACAGTTTTATGTGGATTTTAGGTCATTTTTTCCCATCAGGTTTACAAGCAGAAAACGAGTCCCATTAATGTCTATGGGGTTTTGGTCGCGGATCAAGCAGAGAAATGTTTGGGACACGTTTTTTTTTTTTTTACATAAAATACGGTGAAAGATTGAACATGTTCTAAGTTTTGAAATCTGACTTCAAAAACTCAGAGTCGTGTGGACTACAATTCAGATTTTCAATTGAGGTCTGTGTGGATGGTTTTACAGTCTGTTTTATCAAATCCATATCCGCATGCATTTCCAACTAGAAATCCTTGCCGTGTAGAAGGAAGGACCCCTAGATTTCTGGCAAGGATTTTTATCTGTGCAGAGGCCGTTTTCGCCTCTGATTTGGATGTGGCTTAGCGCCATTTCTACGAGACTAGACCGCATCATTGAAGCCGGAGCAAAATCTGAGGACGGTCCACTCGAAAGGACAGGCATCCATTCTTTTTTTTCTGCGCCACATGTCAGTGTTCAATGGTGAGGAAAATCTACGATGTAGTTCAGTGTGAACCGCAGCACAGACTGCCCATTCCAATGAATAGCAGATTACACGGACGGACTGGTATGAATGTGTGGAATGAATGAGATTTGTGAATATTTGCGATAGAAGCAATGGCAGCATATATGGTTAGGGGCGAGTACGCCCAAAGATACAGAAAACATACTGGATTGTCTCCGCTAGTTCTACAGAAAACATACTGGATTGTCTCCGCTAGTTCTACAGAAAACATACTGGATTGTCTCCGCTAGTTCTACAGAAAACATACAGGATAGTCTCCGCTAGTTTCTATAGGGAAAACCATCCTGGTTTGTCTGCCCAGTTAAGTTACTTCAGGTTTTATTAAACTACGGAATAGGAATTAGCTTAAATGGTTACTATTTAAATATACGGATTGTGTGACTTCTGTAACTATTGCTACTGTGAAAAACATACTGGATTGCCTCCGCTAGTTCTACAGAAAACATTAACCGGGAGTCTGGGAGGTTCCCCCGAAAAGGAAACATACTTTTTTTTTCCCCTTAGTTTCTTAAGGAAAAAATTACTGGTTTTGGCCCCCGCTGTTCCCTACAAGAAAACAAACTGGTTTTGGGGTCTGTAGTTTTAAAACGAAAACAATAAACTTTTTGGGTTCGGGGCCGGCCCCTACGGGAAAACATTTTTTGGATTGTCTCCGCTAGTTCTACGAAAACTTCTGGTTTGCCTCCGCTTTTTTCTCAAAAAAACTTTACTAAATTGCCCCGTATTTTTTACAGAAAAATACTGGATTGTCTCCGCTATTTTTTTTTTTGGGGGAGCCTTCCTGTCTTTTTCCCTTTTGATATGCCTAGTAAAGTTACTTAAGGAATATTAGTCTAACGGAAATAGGAATGGGTTAAAGGGGGGGCCCCAAATTTTTTAATATAAAGGGATTAAATATATGTGACTTCTGTAAAACCTATAATGTTTCTGGAAAGAATGTTTTAAGGGTGTGTTAGTTTTTAAAAAAAAGTTAAAAAAATGTTTATAAAAAAACCCCCCCCCCTTTTTAAAAAAAAAAAAAAAAAAAAAAAGGAATAGCAGATTACACGAGGTTGGGGAACCCAAGAACCCGACGGGGAAATCTATATGTTTTCCCGTGCTAAAATGCGTTGTGTAAAGGGGGGCCTAAATATAGAAATTCCCAGATGCCCGGGGAAACTATGGGGCGGGGTAAAATTAAAAATTTTTTTTTTCCCTGGTTTTTAACCCGGGTTTAAGGGTGGGGAAAACCCCAAAACCGTAACCTGTTCCAGGGTCCCGGGAGCAAAATATAGGGGTTTTCATTTGTTTGATGGCTTGGGTGCTTTTTAGGAGTTTTAAACCCGGCGGTTGGTGCGGGTTCGGCTCGGTTTTCCGGGCCCAAAAAACCGCGCCCCTTAATCGACCCCCCAAAAAACCCCCCCAGTTCATTACATGGTTTCCTTTTGGGAAACCGCGTTTTTTATTCACCCGGCGGGGGTTTTGGCGTGGGTTTTTGGTGTGGGGGCCGGGGTTTCACCCCGGGGTGATGCGGTTTGGCCCCCGATTCTCTTCCCCGGTTTTTTCCCCTCCCTATAAAATTTGAAATTGGGGGAAAACCTAACGAAAAACCTTTCCCAAAAACCGCGCCCACCGCCCCAAAAACCACCGCGATCGCCGCAAAACCGGGTGGGGAACCGAGTTTGAGGCGGGGGAATTGGGAAAATTTTTTGGCCCCGGCAACCGCGGGAAACCCCGGCCTTTGTGAACCATCCCTTTTAAAGGGATTGTTGAAAATTAAAACGGGGAAAAGTTGTTTTTTCCAGAAACGAGTTACTTTGTCTAGGGGCAGGGCTCAAAATTGAAAAATTTCCCGGTGGTGAGCTGCAAAAAAGGGCAGGGCCCCATGGATAATGGTGGCGCTGTTTCTGTGAAATTATCATTTCTAATCTCACACAACACCTTTAAAAGTTCCTCCCGTGTTACGGATGCTAGCAGGTCAGGTGGGGCTCTCACCTAGGCAAGTTTATGACGCCTGAAGTTGCTCCCATGGCTTAAGATGTCATCCAGCCATAAAATTTTTAAAATTTTTTGGAGGGCAATTTAGAAAGTAGCAAATTTGATGTATTTCCTTAAAAAAGTATTCCCACCTCCCGACTTTATGGGGTATCACTAGAAAATTTTTCCATAAATGTCTAAAAGGTGCGGGTCCTACCTCTGAGACCTGCAGGTATCCTGAGAATGGGCTCCTGAAAGTCTCTGTTCAGAATGAGAGAGCAGGCCGCGCATGCGCAGTACTTTTTTATTTCCGTCCCAATGGGGTGCCGAGTACAGTCGGAGGCTGCCCCAATGGGCCCCCCTCTCCAAATTTTACAGAGGGGCCCTTTTAGGGGGGACCCTTTTTTCAAGAAACCTGAGATGGGAGAAAGGGGGAAAATTTCCCTCCCCAGACATTTAGGGGAAAAGGGATGAAAAAGGGGTGGCCCGATTTTTGGGGTTTTTTCAGGGCCCCATATCAGATGCAGCCCCCTTTTGCAATTTTTTTAAAAATGAAAAGGCCATTTTGGGGGTTCCACTGCGGGGGTGGGCGCACTTTGAACTGTAGTGAAGCTACATTTTTTATAGCTTTTCTTTCAGCTTTTTTTAAGGGACATTACAGTGGGAACAAAGGGAGAAGCACTTTAAAAATGGGGTTTTCCCGAGCCCGAAATGTTTGCCCCCAAGCAATAGAAGGGAGCTGATTTTTGAAACCCCTGTAGAGGGGGGTTCAAAAAATAGGCGCATTTATGTAGTATAATGCGCGTGAAAAATTTGGGTGTTAACACCAAAATTTATGATATTTGGGCCCCTTTTGCCTAGTTATCGATATTTCCCGAGATGGGACATCCCTTTAAAAGGGGTTTTTTCCAAAAAAGTTAATTTCATGCCTTTTTTTATCTCTTACAGCTTCCAGTGTGCTCAAAAGGAGGCATATGTGATTTGTTTGAACTGCGCATATCATGTGACCCAGCAGGCTTGATATCAAAATGCCTTTCCCCACCGTGTAGTGTGCTCACTCTAGTCAAACAGAGGTCTGTTTATGTTAAGAGCTGTGAGTAGCTACAATGTAGCTGAATGGTTAGCACCTCTGCCTTTCAGCATAGGGGTCCTAGGTTTAAATCCCTGCAAGAGTCTAACTTGAATATTTTTTGTCTCAATGCACATACCTGATTTATTTGTACTGTTTGAATAATCACTAAGGAGTACAGAGGACAGGGGTAGAATAACAGCACCTGGGGTTCAAAACTCGCTCATCAGTGAGTGTGTGTGATTACTAAGCCATGAAGAGGCTGACAATAGCTGCCTGAGAGGAGAGGTGATCTCTGAGCATGTGCGGCCAGGACTGAGGAGCTCTCGTCACTGGTCGTATCCCCTGGAGACGAGCTGTAAACACTATGGATCACTAAGGGAACGGCTAAAACAAAAATGGTGCAGAATTTTTTAATAATGATGAATGGTGAGAATGTTTATTATTTAATTTTCAAGCTTCTCATATCCATTTTACTTGGTGGCAAAACCTGTTTAAAGATTTTTACTTTGAACAAAGATTTTTTTTGCCCCCTGTCTTTTTCCATGTGTTTATTCCACCATGCAGATATTTTACAACCAATTAGATAACAAAACACGTCTTCCTGTAAAATGTGTCCTATGTAGTTACACGGTACATGTTCAATCCCGCTATGACAAAAACTAAACAACACTCCATAATAACAGAAGTAGTAGCAGGGGGTGACCATTAAAGTCATCTGAAGCCGGGTACACAGCTAAGCGTTACCGAGCCGGGAAGTGTTCTTATATTTTAATGTCATTAAAATACCTGCTGCAAATAATTGCTACAAATGTATCCCGGGCTTTTCATCTGTGAGTCCTTTTTAACTAAAGCATCGCAGCAGAAGAGATGACAGATTCCTCCTAATTATATGTATTTATTCCCCAGAATGACTGCTCACATCTGAGACAGATTCAGGGAAAACAAATATTTCTTAAAGCTTCTATATTCCTATTCCATTCACCTAAAAAGCCTGACAGCCAGCAACTAAAACTGATGTGTGATGTCATTTCCTAATCTGTACTGTGCTCTATTTTATCTGCTCTGGAATAACGTTATTACCTGCTCAGTCACATTATATACTACTCGGTCCTCTGTCACTATTAGCTCTGTGACATCATATACTCATCCTGTTTATTACCTCAAACATCATATACTATCCGATCCCTTCACTATTTTTCTGTGACAAAATTTTTAACTACTCTATAATGTCCCCCCCTCTATTACCTCTGTGACATCATATACTACTGAGTCCTCTGTTACTATTACCTTTGTGACATCATACACTATTCTGTAATGTTCCCTAACTGACACTATTACCTCTGTGACATCATATACTACTCAGTCCTCGGTCACTATTACCTATGTGACATCATATACTATCCGATCCTCTGTCACTATTACCTCTGTGACATCATATAATTCTCAGTCCTCGGTCACTATTACCTATGTGACATTATATACTACTCAGTAATGTCCTTTGTCTCTATTACCTCTGTGACATCATATACTACTCTGTAATGTCCTCTGTCACTATTACCTCTGTGACATCATATACTACTCTATAATGTCCCCCCTCTCTATTACCTCTGTGACATCATATACTACTCTGTAATGTCCTCTGTCACTATTACCTCTGTGACATCATATACTACTCGGTCCTCTGTCACTATTACCTCTGTAACATCATATACTATCCGATCCGCTGTCACTATTACCTCTGTGACATCATATACTATCCGATCCTCTGTCACTATTACCTCTGTGACATCATATACTACTCAGTAATGTCCTTTGTCTCTATTACCTCTGTGACATCATATACTACTCTGTAATGTCCCCCCTCTCTATTACCTCTGTGACATCATATACTATTCTGTAATGTCCCCTGACACTATTACCTCTGTGACATCATAGACTATCCTATAATATCCACCTCTCTGTTACCTACTCTGTGACATTATACACTACTCTGTAACGTCCCATGTTTCTATTACCTCTGTGACATCATAGACTATCCCTTTAGGTATAGACCGTATACCCACATTAAGTGAAGTTTTTTTTGTACATCATTCCATTCTATTGCTTGATTCCCATTTACTTGTATCCTTGCAGGAAAAGCAATTTTATATTTTTATTTATGCTAATTATTGTCGCCCCTCATAAAAATTGTCTCCTTTTCTATCCTGATTCCAATCCTGTGTAATCTTGCTGACCACTGACCATTGCTCCTTTCCCCTAATTAAACTTAAAGGGGTATTCTAACCACATTGATTGGCTTTAAACATGTAAAATGCAAATAAAGATTATGGGTGACATGTATGATTTTTGGTGCCCAGGCGTAATTTTTGTTGAACTTACAGTGTGAATGCGCCTGAATCTAAAGAACCTGTTCTACTGCGGGGTCGTAAAATTTAGCGCTTTCTGGCTTTCAAAGTTTACACTTCTGGCTCAGGTAAACCACTTTTAAAGTGCTCTACCTGTTCCAGCAGTAATGCGCCTGGATTTGCCGTACTGAAGCTATAAATGTGTAGATATAAATGTGTACGGTTCTAGTGCGCCCCGCCTCCAGCACGCCCCCCCATTGTCAGGCGCATTACAATGTGCCGCAGGTGCTCTGTAATGCGCCTGATTAAAAATAGAGCGAACGTGGCTGCACTAGTTTTCAGGCTGAAAAGATGCCAGGCTTGTAGCGCAGCCCCGTTCATATATGTTGCCCTATATTACTAAATACATTGCTGTTCTGGTTTCACTTCCTATCAGAGATATAGCTAATCTTATCTCCTGCTTGTGTACACAAGCTTTCCTAGGTTACTGACCACCTCTCTCTACTCTATCAGTAGCTGGGATGGTGATATCACTTCCTGTTGTATCTTATCAGCAGCATAGGAGCTATTTTTCTTACTGACAAACCTTAACCCTTTAGAACTCTGTAGCCATGTACCCTGCACAACCCCTCCATCGCCAATGTCAGTCACTGTTGAAGAGCCGACCGCAGCCTAAATACAAAATGGGAGCCTGAAGCTGTAAAACCACCCACAGTATGGACAGGAAGTGGGAGCCCGAAGCTGTATAACCACCCTCAGTCTGAACAGGAAGTGGGAGCCTGAAGCTGTAGAACTACCCAAATCCTGAGCAAGAAGCTGAAGCCGGAAGCTGTAGAATCGCCCACAGCCTGAACAAGAAGTAGGAGCCTAAAGCTGTAGGACCCTCCACATCCAGAATAGGAAGTGGGAGCCTGAAGCTGTAGAACAACCCACAGTCTGAACAGGAAGTGGGAGCCTGAAGCTCTAGAACCGCCCACAGACTGAACAGGAAGCGGGAGCCTGAAGCTGAATAACCACCCACAGCCTGAAAAGGAAGCTGGAGCCTGAAGCTGTAGAGCCACCCAAAGACTGAACAGGAAGTGGGAGCCCGAAGAGCGGGTTTTATGAAACAGCATGGTGAGAAAATTCCTTTAAAGGGGATGTATCATCTTTACATGTTTTTTTCTGAACTAAGCCAAGTTATGGATACGTTTTTTTTGGGAGGCGGGAGGGGGCGGGGTTGTAACCATAACCTGTTGTGAATGGTGAATCCTGTGTCGTCAGTGTAACCTTTGTTATCCTGGCTGTGATGATACTGAGATATCTGCAGGGAAGTGATCTCTATAGAATAGAAAGTGTTGTCCCACTGGCCAGAGTGAAAACTGCAGGATTTCAGGTGTTTAAAGTTATTTTCTAATGATGAATTTCCTTTAAAACTCTATCAGATCATCTATGTTCCTTGGAGTCTTAAAACTTTCAGCTTGTAAGAACATATTACATTTCCCGGAGTGAGCTCTACCCGGCTGCAGGTCAGTATATGAACCTCTGCATAGCGAGGATAAACTCGTCTTACCGAAATATGCAAAAAAGAGAATCAAACCGTGTCGGGCTCGTGCCCCCAAGATGTGTAGCTGAACCTCAGACACATCTCTCTTCTGTCGATGCCTCAGCCGACGCCTGGGATGGAAGAAAACGAGTTGTGGATCTTACATTGGTATTTGCTGTACTTTTTGTGCCTCGTCGTTACTCTAGGTCTGACCCCTAATGGGTTTTACTTGGCTCCATAAAATGTAAATTAAGGCCGGTCGCCGGTTTCAGGGGAAGAAAAATAATTGATGTCTAAACTCCAAACCCAGTTCTAATTAACAGGGGATAAACAATTCCAAAGCAAAGTTTAAAACAGGCAGGGATTTTTATCACGCCGCAGAAAGAGAAAATGTTGTTAAACAGAAGCAATAAAGTAATGTCAGCCAATTTAATGAGGAGGACCCCCTGGCTGCGAGCACGGTTTATTCAGACTCACAGCAACGTCTGCGGTCAGCATTTCACTCGACGGCTGCCGGATAATTAACTCTTTTCTGGGCCTCTTTCTCCAGGCGCTGTAGTTGTGTCAATAGACGGCAACGAAGGGGCAACTGGGCCGCATTTTGGAGACGATTCAATATCCTGCTTGAGGCCGACAGCCAAAATAATGGAGTTGAATGTTTAGCAAATGATCACACAGGGTTTATTGGGGTCTATGGTTTCTAAGAACAGTACAAAAGCAAGCTGGTAAATGAACTGGCCTCCTATCTATCTGACACTGGCTTATGTAACACAGAGAATTGTCTCCACTAGTATGGACAGATCTAAAGGAATGCATTCATATGGGAGCTACATTGGGCGACATGTCGCAATACGCAAACGCCAGTTTTTTGGTCTATTGTGCGCCAAAAAGACGCCATATTCTCAGTATAAATGAACTGTAATATACCAAAACTAGGCGCATTATACGCCGGGCACGACACTGTAATGTGTCTAAAAAGGTACATTACATATAGTAGCAATGATACGCTGTGCACGTCCATAACGCAAAGCGTCTATTGAGGCGCATTACATACACTAGTAATGAAACGTTATGCGCCTCTGTTGCGTGATGCACCTCGATACATACACTACCAATGATTTGCTATGCACCGCGATTTGCGCAGTGCACCTCAATAGGCGGAATGCGCATTTTTAGGTGCATTAAAGGGGTATTCTCGCTACAAAGATCATATCTCAGATTATGGGGACAGTAAAAATAAGTACTTTTGTAATTGATTTGCATGACCTAAGTCACTTAGTATAGCAGATATGAACTTTACTGTGAATCAATAGCTATTTTTTGCAGCTGCTAGTTGGGACACACCCCCTTTTATGTGATTAGCTGGCTGACATTTCATTCAGCCTGTTGGGACACGCCCCCGGTCAGATTCCCCCCTGGACACACCCCCTGCACTGTGACTGGCTGACTGACATTTCATTCAGCCTGTTGAGATACGCCCCCAGAAGGAAATGCCCCGGACACGCCCCCTGCGATGTGATTGGCTGCCTGTACACTCTGTGTTTACTCCCCTCTGAGCTGTTAAAACCGAAAGTGAAACCAGCTATCTGAAAGGGCTGCTGACTCTATACTGATCTCCCAGCACTAAGGTGAATGATCTGGGTAATTACTGACTGTTTAACTCATAGATTCCCTCAGATAACACCGTCTTATGTCCTGTTGTCCCTCCATATAACCCAGTCTTATGTCCTGTGTTCCCTCCATATAACACAGTCTTATGTCCTGTGTTCCCTCCATATAACAGTCACATAGCCTCCTGCCTGATAACAGAGGGGGCAGTGTGCAATCCTCACATGTGTTTCATCAGTTCAGTCTGTGTGTATAACTGGTCATAGCACAGCAAGGAGCTTGTGGAGGCTGAAGCTGAAGGCTCTGCAGACAAAAGAACTTGCAGGGCGCATAGCTGTTGTCTCCAGACAACCTTCCCCTTCCCCTGTTTCACACAGAATGATGTTGTCACAGCTCTTCAGTGAGGAGAGACACGCCTCCTGGCAGGAGAGACATGCCTGCTGAGAGGAGAGACACACCTCCTGGCAGGAGACACACACCTGCTGAGAGAAGACGACACCCCTGGGAGAGACACACACCTGCTGAAGGGGAGACACCCAACCTCCTGGAGAGACCAAACCTGCTGAGAGGAGAGACACGCCTGCTGAGAGGAAAGACACGCCTGCTGAGAGGAAAGACACGCCTGCTGAGAGGAAAGACACGCCTGCTGAGAGGAGAGACACGCCTGCTGAGAGGAGAGACACGCCTGCGAGAGGAGAGACACCCTGCTGAGAGGAGAGACACGCCTGCTGAGAAGGAAAGACGCTGCTGAAGAAAGACACGCCCGCTGAGAGGAGAGACACGCCTGCTGAGAGGAGAGACAGCCTGCTGAGGAGGAGAGAAAACCTCCTGGCAGGAGACACACGCCTGCTGGGAGGGGAGACATGCCTGCTGAGAGGAGAGACACGCCTGCTGAGAGGAGAGACACACCTGCTGGGAGGAAGACACGCCTTTCTGAGAGGGAAAGACACGCCTCTGAGAGGAAAGACACGCCTGCTGAAGGAAAGACACACCTGCTGAGAGGAGACACCGCCTCCTGGCAGGAGAGACCCCCCTGCTGAGAGGAAAGACACGCCTGCTGAGAGGAGAGACACGCCCCTGGCAGTAGAGACACGCCTGCGGAGAGGAGAGACCCCGCCCCTGGAGAAGAGACACGCCTGCTGAGAGGAGTACACGCCTGCTGAGAGGAGAGACAACGCCTGCTGAAAGGAGAGACAACCCAATGCGAAAGGGAACACGCCTGCTGAAAGGAGAGACAAACCCCGCTGAGAGGAAAGACACGCCTGCTGAGAGGAAGACACGCCTGCTGAGAGGGAGATACGCCTCCTGGCAGGGGAAAACAGCCCGTGGGAGGGGAGACTCCTGCTGAGAGGAGAGACAGCCTGCTGAGAGGAGAGACACGCCTGCTGAGAGGAGAGACACGCTGCTGAGAGGAGAGACACGCCTGCTGAGAAGAGACACGCCTGCTGAGAAGAGACACGCCTGCTGAGAAGAGACACGCCTGCTGAGAGGAGAGACACGCCTGCTGAGAGAAGAGAGACACGCCTGCTGAGAGGAGAGACACGCCTGCTGAGAGGAGAGACTCCATGCTGAGAGGAGAGACACGCCTGCTGAGGGGGAGAGCACGCCTGCTGGAGGAGAGACCCGCCTGCTGAGAGGGGAGAGGCGCCTGCTGAGAGGGGAGACACGCTGCTGAGAGGGAGACACGCCTGCTGAGAGGAGAGACACGCCTGCTGGGGGAGGAAGGGGTGAGGAAGACACGCCTGCTGGGGAGGAAGACACGCCCGCTGAGAGGAAAGAAACACCTGCTGAGAGGGGACACACACCTCCCGCAGGAGGGGAAACCCTGCTGAGAGGAAGACACGCCTGCTGAGGAGAGAACCCCCTGGCAGGAGAGACACGCCTGCTGAGAGGAGAGACACGCCTGCTGAGAGGAGAGACACGCCTGCTGAGAGGAGAGACACGCCTGCTGAGAGGAGAGACACGCCTGCTGAGAGGAAAGACACGCCTGCTGAGAGGAAAGACACGCCTGCGGAGAGGAAAGACACGCCTGCTGAGAGGAGAGACACCCTGCGAGAGGAGAGACACACCTGCTGAGAGGAGACACACCTGCTGAGAGGAGAGACACGCCTGCTGAGAGGAGACACACACCTCCTGGCAGGAGAGATAGCCTGCTGAGAGGAGAGACTCGCCCATGGATCTCAAATTCAATCTCATAGAATTAGCTGAAGCGCATGAACATTTCAAACGATAAAACCCCTTTAAGTTTACTATGTAAGGTATTCCCGACGCCACATTTTTGAAAGGGTCGTACTTTCTGGCACACTTTACACTGTTTTAATGTGCCTAAAAACTGCCGCGCCGCCGCCAATTTTCGGACGTGTCGTCTATACAGTTTATCAAACCACAGGTGTTGAAAACATAGGTGTACATAGAGGAAGAGTGGGTGTCATTTTGAAAATAATTTAATATGCTGCTTCAGGCCCACAATGATGGAGTTAAACATTGAGGAAGTGATCACATAAGGTTTATTGGGTTCTATGGCCTCTTCAAAAACATACTGGTAAATAGACCGGCCTCCTATCTAATCGACACTGGCTTATGTAACACAGAGAATTGTCTCCACTAGGGTATGAACAGATCTGAAGGACCGCACTCCTATGGGAGCTACACAAAGTTTTACAGACCACAGTTGTTGAAATTGTAGATGTACACAGAGTGCAACAGGGTGGCATTGTGGAGAGGATCCAATATGCTGCTTGATGTCCGAAAAGATAGAACTGACTGTTTAGCAAATTATCACACGGGTTTATTGGGTTTTATGGATTCTTCTGACAGCCCAAAAGCATGCTGGTAAATGGACCGGCCTCCTATCCAATTGACACTGGTTTATGTAACCTAGAGCAGTGTTCCCCAACTCCAGTCCTCAGGACCCACCAACAGGTCATGTTTTCAGGATCTCCCACAGAATGCACTGACAATAACTATATCACCTGTGCAATGCTAAGGAAAGCCAGAAAACATGGCCTGTTGGTGGGGCGTGAGGACTGGAGTTGGAGACCCCTAACCTAGAGAGTTGTCTCCACTAGGGTATGGACAGATCTGAAGGAACACATTCATATGGGAGCTACACAGAGTTTATCAAACTACAGGTGTTGAAAACATAGGTGTACATAGGGGGAGAGTGGGTGTCATTTTGGAGATAATTCAATATGCTGCTTCAGGCCCACAATGATGGAGTTAAACGTTAAGCAAGTGATCACATAAGGTGTATTGGGTTCTATGGCTTCTTCTGACCGTCCAGAAACATACTGGTAAATGGGCCGGCCTCCTATCTAACAGACACTAGTTTATGTAACCTAGAGAATGGTGTCTACGAGGGTATGGACAGATCTGAAGGAACGCATTTATGTGGGAGCTACATAGAGTTTATCAAACCACAGGTGTTGAAAACATAGGTGTACATAGGGGATGAAAGTGTGGCCTGCTTGAGGCCTACAGCCACAATGATGGCGTTGAATGTTGAGCAAGTAATCACACAGGGTTTATTGAGTTCTATGGCTTCTTCTGACAGTCCAAAAGCATGCTGGTAAATGAAGCGGCCTCCTATCTAATGGACAATCATTTATGTAAGAAAGAGAATTGTCTCCACTAGGATATGGACAAATGGATTCATATGGGAGCTTCATAGATTCTATCAGACCACAGGTATTGAAATTCTAGATGTACCCAGGGGGCAACTGGGTGGCATTACGGAGAGGATTCAATATCCTGCTTAGCCTAGAGATAAAATGATAGACTGTTAAATTATCGCACAGGGTTTATTGGGTTGTATGGCTTCTTCTGAATGGCAAGTAAACCCTCACACCGACCAATTTATTGGTTCCTCTCCTCAAGGAGAGATTTTTGCCCTTCCGAAGCCCCTCTTGCCTCTCACCCAGCCAACCAGTAAGTTCTACACTGCACTGACGAGGGGCAAATACCCCGAAACAGCTGTCTGTAGTTGGACTTAACTGGTTTGGCTCAAATCCCTTACACATTGCAAGGCTCCTGCGAGCTACATGTGAACGGAGGATAACTACATCCAATAGAGTGCGCTGTGGAGCTCCTCGGCTCTTTTCCTATAAGCCTTTGCTTTATGCAAAACAGTCAGTGAGGTCTGAATGGCAAGTAAACCCTCACACTGACCAATTTATTGGTTCCTCTCCCCAAGGAAAGATCTTTCCCTTTTTGTTGACAGACCAAAAACATGCTGGTAAATGGACTGGCCTCCTATCTGACTGACATGAATGTATGTAACAAGAGCATTTTCTCTACTAGTGTATGGACACATTGGAAGGGACACATTTATATGGAACCGACATAGAGTTTCTCAAACCTGTACACAGCGGAAAGTGGAGCCATTTCTACCAGCGCACCCTCTATTCTGGATTAGGGCTGGTTTATTCTTCCATCTCGTTTATACTCATCTGTGGACAGCAGGGTAGGGGGTACATGCTACCAATTTTCAAATCTGAGAGGTTTAGGGTCTCGTTCTTGAAATAGGGTGCAGTTTTCGGTGTCTAAAATGGATGACCCCCTTTAAGGTGAATAGTCACAATCCAAATGGAGTGATCAGATCAAGAAACGATCCATGGGCGAGGAGTGTTTGGGATGATTATAACCAGAATAACACTTCCTTTCTTAAAAAAAGAAAGTTCAGACTCGTGTTTTGCTGTTAACACCAATGGATCATCCATGAGATCTAATTATCTAATTATGAATCATCCCACAAGAAGCAGATCCTAGGGGCTCCAAAATCCCCACCCAATGGGAGTGTCTACTGTTGGGGTTTTTGGGGTGATCATGTTAGCGCTAGGGCAATTTCGTGATATAGAGCCCTTGGTCCCCCAACCCCTTAAAGGGAACCCTGTCCCCTAGTTTTATGCCCCTGTGAGGACAGCACAAGCCAGGCCCGCCCCTTTTTTCCCGGCTGTGTCCCTTATTCTGGTTTTTTTTTGGTTTTTAAAAAATTTTTTTGGGGTTTGTCCCCAAAAATCTCCCCCCCCACTGCAGTTATCACTGTTTTCCCTTTCAAAGTAAAAGGTTTATCAATTGAGGTGGGGGGGGCAGCCCCCGTTTGGGCCGGGGGGTTTTTTAAAAAAATAACTTTTTGAAGGCTCTTCGAATGACTTTTGGCTGAAAAGCAGTTTTTGGGGGTTAAATACCGAAAAATCAGCCTTTAAAAAATAAGGGACACGCTGGAAACGCAGGGTTTACACACCTTGTTCTGTCCCCAGAAGGGGGAAAAAAACTATGGACAGGTTCCCTTTAACATTGTAGGGGTTTAAAAAGGGGTTTTTTGTGCCCCCTATGATGGGAGTGTGGACCCAATGTGTTTGAACCGGGTGACAGGCGGTTTTCGGCGCGGCCCCCTGCTTGTGTGCGTTGGGGTACACGCCGGTTAAATAATCGTTTTGGAAACAAATAATGTCCTTTGCTTCTCAGGTGTCAATCCCGATCTACTTTCTTATGGAGAATAATTACATTGTGTCTTTAAACAATACTGCTAAGCAAAGTGCTTTCTCAGACCTCATCAGTGCACCTTTGAAAAATGGTTTTGTGTAGTGCCTGCCAGCGTCATGTATATTTAAACTAGTTAATGAGGGTTTTGTCGGCAGCGAGCTCCCCGGTTTCATGCGCCGGCGAGGACATCACATGTAATTCAGATATAAAAGAATAAACACTAAACACATTCTCCGGAGTAGAAAATGCACAAGAAATGTCACACCGGGCCATTTGCACGGATTTATGCACCACTAAATACTGAGCTGCGGGAGGGGAGGTTTTGGAGATAGTTCACTGGGGCAGGACAATGTTTTTTTGTTACCCCACCATTAACTCTATCTGTTACAGTAAAATCCATATGTGTAAAACCTCGGGCCCCCAAAGGCCCCAAACCCGGCCCACCACAAAAGTTTTTTGGGCCCCAAAGAGGTGAGGAAATGGGGGTTAAAACCTTTTCCCATCCAGACCTTGTCCATCTTTTCTATTTGCTAAGGAAACAAGAAAGGGGATTTGGGGGGCGCTCTTTGGTTTGGTTATTGGGGGGGCTTTTTCCCCCTCCACGGGGTTTGGGGTTTCGAAAATTTACAGGTGGGGGGGATGACTCGGTTCCCCAACTTGGGCATGCTACCCACCGGGGGTGGCCCCGGGTGGAAACCGGGTTAAAGGTTTGTTTGTTGGCCCCTTGGGAAAATAAAGGTTATTTTTTCCCCCCCCTCTATCTTATAAATGTTGGAAGTAGGGGGGGAAAGGGCAAATTGGGGGGGGAACCGGGCCATTTTTATGTTCCAAAAATGCCACTGAGGGGGGGTTTGGGGGGAAAACCCCAGAAATTAAACTTTTTTTAAAATCAAAAAAAAGGCTAGGGATTTTAAACCCTAAACCCAAAACCCTAAAACATTTTAAAAATAAGTAAAAAAAACCAACGGTTTCGCCCCCTTATTTTGGGCTTTCCTCAGGGGGGTAAAATTTTCTTTTTCTCCTTTTTTCTAAGTGAAGGCAAATAATTTTTTGATCCCTTGCCTGATTGTGTAAGTTTGCTCTTTGACAAAGACAAAAAACAGTCTGAAATTTTTAAGGGTGGTTAATTAAAACCCATTAAGGATAAAATTACCCAAAAAAAAATCCGGGAAAAATCCCCATTGTAAAAAATTATATAAATTTATTTGCATTTTGCGGGAGAAAAATTAAGTATTTGATCCCCCCTGGGCAAACAAGACTGGGATAGCGGGGGAAAAAACCCTTTTTTTGGCAAGCACGCAGAATTTTGGTCCACTCCTTTTTTGCAGATAAACTTGAAATCTTTAAAGTTTTTTGGGTTTGTCTTTTTTGAAAAACGGGGTTCAATTTCCCCTCCAAAATTTTTTCTTTTGGGATTAAGGTCGGGAGACGGGTTTGGGGCCACCCCCTGCCCTTTTAATGTGCTTCTTTTTGAGCCACAACTTTTTTTGCCTTGATGAAATGTTTTGGGTCATTGTCTTGCTGGGGGGACCCAGCCAGGGACCCATATTTAAGCCCTGCGGGGGGGAAGGAAAGTTATCACTCAGGTTTTTGGGTTCCAGGGGCCCCACCCATTCTCCCATTGTGCGGTGAATTTATTTCCTGTGCCCTTAGTAGAGAAACACCCCCAAAACATTTTTTCCCCCCCCAATGCTTGACAGGGGGGCCCGTGTTCTTTGGTCATAGGCAATTTTTTTCTTCTTCCAAAAACCCCAAAGTTGAGTGACCCAAAGAGCCATTTTTTGTCTCCTCTAGCATAGCATTTTCTCCCAATCACTCCGGGAATCCCCCCAGGGTTCATTGGCAAATTCAGAGGGCCCTCACATCCCTTTCTTGACAGGGGGGCCCTTGCGGGCACTGCGGATTTTAAACCATTATGGGTAATTTTTCCAAGGGGTTTTTTTGGTGACTGTGTCCCCTGCATTGGATCATTAACAAGTTCCCCCGTGAGGTTTTATGTTCTCTCCCCTTCCTAGGGATCTGGGATCCCCACGAGGTGAGATTTTGCATGGGCCCAGATCGTGTGATTGACAGTCTTTTTGGATTTTTTCCCTTTTTCTTTATTTTTGCACCAACGTTGTCTCCTTCACCCAGGTCTTCTTAGGGTTTTTGTAGCCCACCCCGCTTTGTGGGTCTATGATTTGTCCCTGCATCCTTAAAGCCTTTGGTTTCCCATTTTGAAAGGGGGTTTAGAGTCGATTATTGAGTCTGTGGAAAGGAGTCTTTTAAAAAGGGATATTTTTTTTTTTTTTTTTTTAAACTTCTTTTTATTCAAAACTGCATTCAAGAAGATACACTTAACATTAGGTTCATGTACATGAAGTGATGTCCAAACGATACAATCATGCACAATTGCATATGATAGTTGACAGTCCTGTTTCCAAGTAGTTGTGTATGCATCAAGAGCTGAAAATACAGTCCCAAATGCAGTCTCCCCTTTTTCCGTTTTCCAAGTTTATAACATAAACTTTAACTTAAACTAAACAAATAACAAAGCATCTAAGTACTCCATTAGTTTATCCCAAAGATTATTCCATGCGTCAGATTGTGCTGGAGGACCTAGCAGTCTGGTTTAGTTGCTCCTCCCAGTTCTTCGTTGCCCATGTCCGGATCCCCTCCTCCTCCCCGCCCCCCCCCACCCCCCTGGAAGCCCACCAAGGTACATCACCTAGGGTATCCTCCCTCACACCGAGTTTCCCGTCGCATATAAGTGTCTCTAAAGGTGACTATTTAAGACAGCTGTCATTAATGCAGGTAACGAGTTGTTTAGGAGCAGCCAACTGGTCTGTAGGAGCCAGAACTCTTAATGGTTGGTAGGGGATCAAATACTTATTTCTCTCAGCAAAATGAAAATAAATTTATATAATTTATACGATGTGATTTTCTGGATTTTATTTTGGATATTCTCTCTCTCAATGTTAAAATTAACCGACCCTTTAAATTATAGACCGTTCATGTCTTTGTCAGTGGGCAAACTTACACAATCAGCAAGGGATCAAATACTTATTTCCTTCACTGTATCAATTTATCATACCTATTTATCTCTCATATCTCTTATATATCCATCTCATTTCTATCTCATATCTATTTATCTATCCGTCTAACATCTATCTACCTCATATTTATTTCATATCTATCTATTAATCTATCCCATACACCTCTGCTCATTTATATAGATCCTACATATTCTGCAGCAATGTGGAGGGATCACCTACACCTACACATATTCTGCCCCCACTGTGGATGAAGTGCCGTTACCTATCTCAGGGGCAAACAGTTTGGCAATTTTCCTAGATGGCCGTTAAACCTAGTCATGCATTTGAGCTGCGGCAGGAAACTGTTGTGCTTGTCCTTAATGAGTTCTTGCCCTTTTGGGATTCCACCCCATATAAACCACTGTTGTCCTTGCTATAAACAATTACGGCGCCCAAAAAATAAGATTTCCATTTTTTTTAGTGATATCGTAATGGACCAAAGCAGAAAAGCCTCACATTGGCTGAAATACTCTGCAACGTGCAGACGGCCAATTGTACACTGTGGATAAATCTAAATACATCACTTTTTCAATCTGCTTCTGTTTTTTCCCCACTATTGACGTCAAGGAAACAGGCTAAAAAACATAGGGCGACATGTCCCACTAGGGCTGTGCCTTTTTTTTGGTGTATTTTGCGCCCCAAAAAAATTGTTGATGCCCTATTCTCTATATAAATGAACTGTTGTACACCAAAACTAAGCGTATTATACGCCGGGCACGAGACATTTAAATACGCCTAAAGCAGGCGCATCAAATATGCTAGCAATGATTTGTTATGTGCTTAAAGAGAACCTGTCACCTAGTTTATGCCCCCCTGGCTGAGGGCAGCACAAGCCAGTGTCAGACCTGCTGTTTCCAGCGCTGTGTCCCTTATTCTGTAAGATGCTGCAGTTTTCGAGTATTTTGTGCTCAAATCTGCAGTTTTCAGCCAGAAAGAATCATTTTTTCATACCCCGCCCACCTGAGGTTAGCCCCGCCCACCTCAACTGATAAACCTATTACTTTGAATAGGTAAAAACATGTGAATAACTGTCAGTGGGCGGGGCTAGCCTTTGGTGGGCGGGGCTAAAAACCTGCTCATGAATAAGATTTGAGGGGTAAATGCTCTAAAACTGCAGCATCTTACAGAATAAGGGACACAGCTCTGGAAACAGCAGGTCTGACACTAGCTTGTGCTGTCCTCAGCAAGGGGGGCATAATCTATGTGACAGGTTCCCTTTAATTTATGTTATGTGCCTAGATAGGCACATCAATTTTACTATGTAAGGTGTACCAGATGCCAGATTTTTGACAGGTTCATTCATCCAGGTGCACTATACACTGATTTAGGGCGACCTGTATGAACGGGGGTGTGGCAGATGTCTGGGGTCTTTTCAGCCCAACATCTAGCGCAGCCCTGTTCACAATAGGTTTAAATCGCCCGAACGTCAATATCAGGCGCATTCGAGAGCGCCTGCGGCACTTTGTAAAGCGCCTGATTTCAGGTTGACGTGCGGGAGGCGGGGCACACTACAACCGTACGAAGATACGCATTTATAGCTTCAGTATGGCAAATCCAGGCGCCTTACTGCTGGAACAAGTAGAGCACTTTCAAGGTAGTTTACCTGAGCCAGAAGTGTCATCTTAGCGCTAGAATGTGCCTGATTTACGACCCACAGTAGAACAGGTTCATAAATCAGGCACATTCTACACTAATATAATACGCAGGAAAATTGGCGTCTAAACGTCAAAAATCATACATGTCGCCCTTAATGCGCCTTAAGAGATGCCTCTTTTCTGACATCACCCTTAATGCTTTTTAACATTATGGTTAAGGGAAGCAAAGACTTGATAACAGACTGAAGACGCAGAGCAGCATGCTTTGTTTTTAACTGGGGAGGATGGAAATGTATCTTGATGGGCAACATTCAAATTGTTAACATCTACTATTGGATTGTGTCTTTTTCTCTACTAAATACATGTAAAAAAACAAACTAAAGAAAAGAAAACTAAGTTACTATTGACTTCTATGGAAGCTGTGTAAACCCATATGTAGTGGGCTCCCCCTGGTGGTGACAGCAGACACCTAGAATTTTATCCTTTTTATAAATGCATCAAAGGTGGCAAGGGAGAACTGTTTTACCAAGCCCAGACCCCGAGCCCTTGTGGTGTTATATGACATTTGGACCTATTGATGAAAACTATGGAATGATAGGCGCACTTTAGCGTAGCACCGACTGCTGGCCCCAATGCCGCACAGTTTCATCTTGTCACGTCTCCAACATCCGCTGAATCTGCATCGCGTGGAGGGAGCCGTGTGACCTTTATCTGGCTCTCCACATCCAGAAACGCAGGCTTTGATTAACAGGCCATTAAGTAAAATTACTGCTCCCTTTACAGAAACAATACAATTACACAACGGAGCAATTGTGTAATTAAATCAGCAAATCGAGGTAAAATACTGTACATTCCTCTTAGTTTAGTGGGTTATGAGCGTACAGGATGTGCCAGATGTAGCCGGAGAATTAAGGAGCGGTAGATTGCTACTTTATTAAATGTCAGTAAACACAATCAGCCTCATACATCCTCCTCTCCGGTCTTCGGCAGGAAATATTTCTTGCCATAAGAACACAGTGTGCTGCAAGTCATCCTATACTGATTATATATGGATCATTCCCTGAGCAAAAAAAAAAAACATTGGTCACTGACCAAAGTGTTACACAGATCTGTCAGCAAGAGTGTGGAGCTATAACTCACGCCTGCTACAGGATCCCATTATAGTCACAGATTTCTCCATAGACACAGGAGCTACAAAAACTAGTACTTTTGCTCAAATTTAGGATCATAATCGTAGCAAAATCCATGAAAATGGGGTGAAGAAGTTGCATCCGGACTTGGGCCGGCATGTATGAACAGGCTGAAACAGATATCTGGCCTCTTTTCAGCCCAATATCAGGTGCAGCCCTGTTCGCTTTGCTTAAATCCCTCCCGTACAGCACCCGCGGCACTTTGTAATGCGCCTGATTTTGGGGGCATGCGGGAGACGGGCCGCACTAGAGCCGTACGAAGCTACACATTTATAGCTTCAGTACGACATTTCTAGGCGCATTACTGCTGAAACAGGTAGAGCACTCTCAAAGAGGTTTACCTGAGCCAGAAGTGTCGTACAAGAGCTAGAAGGTGACTGATTTATGACTCGCTGTAGAGCAGGTTCATAAATCAGGCGCATTCTAGGCTATTATTATGCACATGAAATTTGGCGTGTAAACACCAAATTTCATACATGCCGCCCTTGGTGCCTAAATGGGCTTCTGCATAAGACAAACCAGTAAAAAAAAAACACCTGTCAAAAAAAGTTCTACCAAATTAGAATAAAAATGTATAAACTTTATTGAAGATTGCCAAAAATACAAACATACATAAAAAACAAGTAAAAAGATGACAATGGAACTACACATATAACGTGACCTACTACCGACCATCTACACGGAATAAAGTCAAATATAAAAGGTGGGTAACCCCACAATGGTAACTGTAGATGTATCATTAGTAAAGCCATATGGCAACAACAAGTAAATAATATATACCCGACCTTAGACAAGAGACGTTGTAAAGGAGTCAAAATCCCAAATTGGGCAGATGGAGAAGTGTAGGGCGAACTTTTTTTGATAGGTGTTTTTTTTGTAAATCTTCCAAGTTTTACCTAGGACATATGCGGTGTATAGCCCTGGTTTTTTGATAGGTGTTTAAAAAAAAGCCAGTGCTATACATTGGTGCATGGTAGATGGGGACCCTGCTACCGATTTGCTCAGCTCTGTCCATTCTTTTCACTAGACGAATTCCAATCTGCCATAGACAAACCTGAGCCCACTTCCATTGTCTCTCTCTTTATACTTAAAATTTAACTTATTTGTACTCCATCTAAAAGTATTCAATCACTTGCCTAGAATAGGTTAAAATGACCTAAAACTGACCCCAAAGAGCTCAAAAAGTAATCTGTATATGATATTATTAGAGTATACACTATTAGATGTATAATTGAAATTGTAGAAAGGTAAATGATACAGTATCTACAGTATACTGCACCAACAAAGGAACAGTGTGTGAATTTTAAAAGAATTTTACAACCACACCTTTCCCCCCTAACATGTTTCACTAACAGCTGCCGTCCTCAGGGGTATAGAGCCTAGACCCAAATACCCTTGGGGATGCCCTCATCAATGCAATACACTGATACTATAGATAAAAAGATAGATGGATAGATAGACGGACGGACGGATAAAGTTATCATTTGTGATGATCAGCCCTGCAATGTCTTTGCCACTGATGTTTGGAGCGGATGGTTTTTACCAATTTGGTCTAACTGCTTGTTTAAGGGGATCGATCCCTCCACACACGTATATTGAATGTATAGATAAAGGAATCTAGAGGAGTGTTGCCATTTCATGTATTAGCTTTAAACTTCAAGGCAAATAAAGACTATTACCAAATACATTGCTGTTAATGACTTTGCTTTCTTCATGAGTTAGAGCAGTACTTTTCTCCTGCTTGTTTACAGTAGCTGGGTGCTTGTGTATCTTTCTTACTGACAAACGTTAACCCTTTAGAGTTCTGTAGCCTTGTGCAATGCTGGTAAAGCACCTCCACCACCAGTGTCTCTCTAACAGGTTCAGGTAGGAATAGCAGAGCTGAAATGTCAGTCACTGCTGTAGAACCACTCTGATCAGGAAGTTTGCTGTGAAGAGAAGGCTTTGTGATGCCAGATGAGAAAACCTTTTTAAATTAACACAAGAACAGTTGTGCATTTGTTCCCTTTAGTTCAGATTAAGTGTTCAGATAGGATGGGATAAACAGTTGAAACCAGACGTTTACATACACTATATAGAAAGACATATCTGCATGATTTTCTCACTATCTGACATGACGTCAGAATATAGAATAAACTTTACCAGTTTTAGGTTAATTAGGAACCAAAATGCCAGAATAATGAGAGAGAGAAGCATAAATAAGGCATTTTTATTACTTTCTGCAAAGTCAAAAGTTTACATACACAAGGATTACTATGTATTTTAAAGTACTCCAGAAACACACTGCTTCTGTGTGTAACATCATAGAAAAGTCTAAGGAATCAGCCAAGGAAGAGAATTGTGGACTTGCACAAGTCTGGATCATCCTTGGGTGCAATTTCCAGATACCTAAAGGTGCCTCATTCATCTGCACAAACAATTATACGCAAGTACAAACAAGATGGGAATGTCTGGCTATCATACCGCTCAGGAAGGAGACGGGTTCTGTGTCTCAGAGATGAACGTCCTTTGGTCTGACATGTGCAGGTCAACCCAAGAAAAAAAGCAAAAGACCTTGTGAAAATGCTGGCGGAAGCTGGTAAGATTGTGTCATTATCCACAGTGAAACGAGTACTGTATCAACATGGGCTGAAAGGCCACTCTGCCAGGAAGAAGCCATTACTCCAAAAGAAACATATAAAAGCCAGATTAATGCACAAAGGAACAAAGACCTACATTTTTGGAGACATTTTCTAAAATTGAACTGTTTGGCCATCATGACCATCGCTACGTTTGGAGGAAAAAGGGAGAAGCTTGGAAGCCTAAGAACACCATCCCAACTGTGAAACACAGGGGTGGCGGCATCATGTTGTGGGGTTGTTTTGCTGCAGAAGGGACTGGAGCACTTCAGAAAATAGATGGCATCATGAGGAAAGATGATTATGTGGCAATACTGAAGCAACATCTAAAGACATCAGCCAGGAAGTTACAGCTAGGGCAGAAATGGGTCTTCCATATGGACTATGACCCAAGCTACTGCCAAACTGGTTACAAAGTGGCTTAAGGAGAACCAAGTCAATGTTATGGAGCGGCCATCACAAAGTCCTGATCTCAATCCTATTGAAAATTTATAGGCAATGCTGAAAAGGCCGGAGCGAGCAAGACGACCCCCAAACATGGCTCAGTTACACCAGTTCTGTCAGGAGGAAGGGGCCAAAATTCCTACCGACTATTGTGAGAAGCTTCTGGAAGGATCCAAAACGTTTGGCCCAAGTTCTACAGTTTAAGGGCAAAGCTACCAAATACTAATGAAATGGAGGAAACTTCTGACTTTGCAGAAAGTAATAAAAAATGCCTTAAAAATTCTCCCTCTCATTATTCTGGCATTTGGCAAATAGAAATAATTTTGGTTCCTAATTGACCTAAAACAAGGAAGGTTTGTTCTGATTTCATGTCAGGTAGTGAGAAAAACCTGCAGATGGGGCTTTATATAGAGGGAGGGAGAAACCTGCAGATGGGGCTTTTTATATAGTGGATGGAAACTTTTACAGGGAATATCCACAAAATTGCCAAATTAAAGATTGTGCAGTTGCTGCCCCCCAGTCTCTCTCTTAGTACCATGTACAAGAACACTGTGGAGATCAGTGGCGCCCGCAGTGTTGTAACCCCCTGCATGTGACTGCAGTGTTATTGCGGGGATAAGTTGCTAGACATGACTGCAACATTTTTAAATGTCTGTAAAAGAAACTTACCAAACATGGAGATTTCTTTTCATTTCGAATGTGTCCCTAATTAAAAAGAATGAAAGCCTCACAGCCCAAGCAGCTCTTTGAAATGAGACGTGCATGAATTGTGAGGGATAAGAATCAGAAAGTGTCTTTCTTTATGGTGTTAGCATTCTCTGCACTCTCTCTGCATTCCCTGTGCATGGATCTGTAATATAAAAGTTTTACATAAACTCTTTGGCTGGAGGAAAACGTAAATTATATACATCCATATTATGAATTATGTAACTCGTAGGATAAATGATGGATCAAAATCACCGCTATCCTCTACAATATATGGAGTGAAAATAGTATGGCTAAAAAATGGTGCCACGGTCATCATCCATGACAAATGACTATGGTTAAAGGAACACTTTAGAAAAATACTGATATACTGGATCATACCTAGGACCCAAATTGGTGGTGCATGCCTGGGGTGTTTATGTAAATGGGTTTCTCACCATGTTGTTTCACAGCACCTGCTCTTCACAGCCATTTTCAGGCTCCCATTTCCTGTTCAGGCTGTGGGTGGTTCTACAGCTTCAGGCTCCCACTCTTGTTCAGACCGTTGTTGGTTCTGCAGCTTCAGGCTCCCACTTCCTGGTCAGGCTGTGGGTGGTTCTACAGCTTCAGGCTCCCACTTCCTGTTCAGGCTGTGGGTGGTTCTACAGCTTCAGGCTCCCACTTGCTGTTCAGGCTGCGGGTGGTTCTACAGCTTCAGGCTCCCACTTCCTGTTCAGGCTGCAGGTGGTTCTACAGCTTCAGGCTCCCACTTTCTGTTCAGGCTGTGAGTGGTTCTACAGCTTCAGGCTCCTACTTCTTGTTCAGACTGTGGTTGGTTTTACAACTTCAAGCCCCCATTTCCCGGTTCGGTGTGGGGGGTTCTTCAAGCTTCGGTCAACCTCCTATTAGGCAGTGTGGGGGTTTCAGGTAGGGGTCCTGCCCATTTGGGGCTTGCTATTCCTGTGAGCTTTTAAAAGGGAAGACATTGGTGATGGAAGGGGTTTTTAAAAAACAGGGGAAGACTAAAGGCTCAAAAAAGGAGTTAAAGTTTGCCAATAACGTAGATAAGCTCCTGTGTTTTTTTGTGAAAAATAGCAGGAAGGGGTTTCATCCTCCTGGCCCACTCCCAAAAGAGCGGAAAAGAGGTGGTCGGAAAAGTTAGGAAACCTTTTTTAAACCCCCCTTTTGGCCCGTGGACGTAAAATTTACGTCCTGAGGTTTTTTTTTTTGCCGCGAACTCTAAAGCAGATTTTCACGCGTTTCGGCGCGGGGTTTAAAGCGGTATTTTACAGCGGACTTTCCCCCCCACCCCGTGGGCCCCCCCGGGAAACTCGGGGGACCCACCCCGGGGGGGGGGGGGGTTTTTAAACCCCCTTAATTATCGCAATCATCGGGTCGCAAATAATTTGGAAGACGCAGGGGGGAAGATCCTCCTCTCGTCACTGCGGCGACAGATCGTTGCGGTGCTGTGTCCCCGGCCCAGACAGAAAGGGGGAAGGCAGGGGAAATCCCCTTCCGGGTTGTCTGGGGACGTCCGATGCCCGGTGTCCCCCTTTTGGGAAAATGGCCCGACATCGTGACGGGACAGTTGCCATAGCAACCATTTTACCCCAGCCAAAAGCTATGTACTGTTTCCTTTATTGAAAGGGATTGAAGATCTTCTACCCAAATTTCCACTATGGGGAAAAGAAAAAATTAAATATAAAAAAAGAAAAAAAAAAAAGTCAAAAAAGTTAAAAAGAAATAAAACCCCCCAAAACACAAAAAAAAAATAAAAAATTACACCCCCTTTTTCCCCCTTTTACAAACCCCAAAATCCCCCAAAAAAAGATCAAAAATAAATAAAAAGGTACCCTTTAATTTGGTATCCCCGCGTGCTTTAATGACCTGCCCCCGGGGAAATTTTTCATGAAATTAAACCCGTACGTGAAACGCCGAAAAAAAATTTAAATAAATCACATTTTTGTTTTTTGTTCAAAACCAAAGCACAAAAAAAGGGAAATTTAAAAAGCGATAAAAAACTCCTATAAATGCCAAGTTTTTCCCCAATTAAAAAAGGGCGGGTTCTTCCCGCAAAAAAAAAGTCCTCATACAGCTCTGTTTACGGGAAAAATTTAAAAAAAATGTTTAGTTTTAAAGGGATCGGCATGCATAAATATTTTTTAACATAAAAAACCTTTTTTTTTTTTTTTTTTAAAAGTGTTAAAAAAAAAAAAAAAAAAAAAAAAATTAAAAAAAAATTAAAAAAAGAAAAAAAAATTATTATAAACAGGATTAACCAACCGTGACGTATTGACCCAAAGAGAAAGCTAATTTTATCACGGATACTGCCACGGTGAGCGCGGGTTAAAAAATAAAAAAAAAAAAACACTACTAGGATTGCATTTATTTTCTTCCCCCTCCCTTTTCCAAAAAAATTGGATTTAAAAGCGACCCAAAAAGTTTTTGCCCCCCCCAAAAAATGAAATAATAAAAACGTCAACTAAATCCTGAAAAAAAAAAAAATTCCCTCACAGCTCCAAACCAAAAAAAATTTAAAAAAAAGTTATGGCTTTTCGGACTGGGGGCGATAAAAAAAACGTGTTTTCCGGGTTTTAAATTAAAAAGTGTTTTTTTGTTTTAAAAGCAGTAAAAAAAAAAAAAAAATAAAGTAGCATGTCATATATCCCCGAAACGGGGCCCGCAAAAAAAAAATTTAAAAATAAAAAACATCCCAAAGATTGCTGTATTTGTTCAAAAGCCTCAAAAAAAATTAATAAAAAAAAAACTGGGTTTTAATATGAACCCCATGATGTTAACCAATTGAAAAAATTCAACTCATCCCCCCAAAAATCAAGCCCAAAAATCGCCCCTTTACACAAAAATAAAAAAATTTAAAGGCTTTTAGAATAGAAAAAAATTTTAAAAAAATGAAATTTTTTTATAGACATATTTCTATTGTAAAAAAAGTAATAAAAAAAAAAAAAAACTTTTAAAAAAAATTTTCTTATCATTGAAATTTTTCCCCGACCCCCATATTTAAATTTTTCCCCTGTAATTTAAAATTGAACGGAAACTTTTGTAAAAATTGAAACCAGGGCCCCCAATGCTAAAAAAAAACCTTTGGGCACCTGTTTCCCCCCAAAATGCACAATTCCCCTGGATGAGTTTCCCGGGAGGGCCTGTTGAAAAAAAAAATAAAGGCGACTTCTGGATGGTTCCATGTTTGCTATTTTTGGGGGGGCCCTTTTGCAAATGTGACAGGCCCCCCAAAAAAAAAAAATTTTTGGCTTTCCCAAAAGGGGAAATAGGGGTCCCCCCTTGTACGCTTGACATGCCCCCCAAAAAAAAGTTTAAAAACCCCTTTTTAGGGTATTGCGGGAATTTTGGAAAAAAGGGGCTTAAAAAAATTTTTTGGGGGTTTTTTTTTTCCAGAAATACCAAAAGGATTAACAACTTCCAAACACTGTTAAATACAAAGGGGGCTATTTTTTCTTAATGGAGTCATTTATGTGGGTTTTAATATCAGGCCCCTCAAACCCACGTCAAACTGGACGGTCCCTAAAAAAATGTATATTGCAAATTTTCTTGAAAATGTGAAAAATTACTACAAAGTTTTAAACCCCTCTAAAAAGTAAAAAAAAAAAAAAAAAAAAATGTAAAAAATGAGCCAACTTTGTACGGGGGGTCCGCACCCCCGGGGGGCCCCGGGTCCCGGCTGCCCTCTTACCTTCCGCGCTCCCCCGTCCCCCCCCTTCTCCGGGGGCCGGCCGGTGTGGCATGCCCCCCTTTAGGCGCGCACCCCCGGGGCTCCGGGGATTTTAAAGGGCCAGTACGCCCTTTTTGGGTTAAAGGCTAGCGGGGTGCCCCTTTTAAAACCTCCTTTCCTTTCCCGGATCATTTTGCCGGATCTTTAGTGCCGTACTGCTTTAGGAAAGCTTCTTTGCCTATTCCCCTGACTTCCGTGTACCAAAACCTTTTTGCTCCAGTGTCTTGAACGAACCGTTGCCGCCCCTTACCTTTCCTGTCCCCGATTCCCTACTCTCAGTTCTGTATACGCAACGTTTGGGCTCCCCACCGCAACAAGTCACGCCAGTGGGGGGACCGGTATTCTCCGCCGCAGCAAGTCCACCCCCGTTTGCGGGGGCTTGGTGAAAACCGGGGTTCTACTTAGATCCCCCCCCTGGTACGGTTTTACACCATCGTTTTGCGGTGGCCAGCGGATCCACTACCAGCTTGTTACACCTAAGTACATGTGGTAGATGCTAGTTCAAAAACTATTTTTGTGGTGAATAATTATCGTTTGCAACGCAGAAAAAATTTTGGAACTTTCAAAATAAAATTTTCCAAAAATTTTTATGAAATTTTTTAATTTTTCTAAAAACAAACAAGGATTTTTGGGTCAAAATTTCTTACTAACTTAACACAAAGTGTCACAAAAAATAATTTTGAATCCACATGGATAGGTAAAAGTTATTCTCACATAAAGTGACACATGCCAGATTTCAAAAATAGGGCTGTGTCAGGAAGGCCAAAACTACCTGGGTCCTTAAGGGGTTAAATAAGCAAGAGATAAGAATTGCTCTAGCTCTGAAGGGAAATAAAATCAGAACAACAATACATTTGGTTAAAGTCTTTATTTACCTTTGCCTACATGTTTAAAGCAAATCAATGTGGGTAGAGTGCCGCTTAAAGTTAAAAGCAGTATGAGAGGCTGGAAACATCCAGACCCCTGTAGCTTTGCTAAACATAGGTCACCAAAGAAACTTCAGTTTAGCACATTCTGGGCTCTGCTAATGACTGCTCGGTTTTTTAAATCTACTGGCCCCAATGAAAATATAATTCAGATATATCTTGTAGCCAATGTTAACTCCAATTTCACAGTTTCCATTTATAATGATTCCTACTAATTTTAATATATCTAGATCATTTCTATGAGATTCTACGCACTACTTTCCATGAAACAAAAAACATCCTTAGTTTTCTAGTAATGTCGAAGATGATATAATTAGGACCTCAGTGACTGTGTTCAAGGAGTTCTTAGATCCCTTAAAACAGGGTCAAATTACCACTGGCAGACATCAGTACGCAGCGAGGTCCTGGAGGTGAGGCAAGGTCTACTGGGAAGCTAAAGTATGGGTTTCCCGCATTACCATTACAGGTTCAGGGTCACAAGCTGTACCACAAGTGTCTGTTTAAAAGATCCATAGAGCTCTACATAAAAAAAAAGGTTGAAATGACCAGTTGTGTAGCTAAACTCGAAACTCCCATTCATGTCTATGGGAGAGTTCCGAATAGAGAGGTTTCAAGCTTGTTTAGGAGACAGGTGCAGATCCCAGAGGTGAGACCCAGGCCTATCAGACAATGATGCCACATCCTAGCGATTTGCCATCAATGTCTGTAGTGAGACAACCCCTTTAAAGGGAATCTGTCGCCAATTTTTTTTTTTACTTATTAAATCTAAGCCCCTGATCCATATTCTTTTCCTCTCAGTCGTTTTTATTTCCTGATTGTAGATTTCTCAATTCGGCCGCCTATATAGGATTGTGGGGAAGAAATTCTTGCTTGCACTGCTTTAACAGCAGTCATAGAGATACTTTACAGCAGCTTCATGCCCATAGGATTCTTAAAGACAGATTCTGTCCCCTAGACTTGTATAGGAGAGTTTTCACTGTGAAAAGGGGGGGGAGATGGGGAGCTGTGACATCTCCTCTTGTGACGGTGGATTCTGTGTCATCTGTCCCACAATGGTTTTCTCCTTTTTAGTATGACCCTGCTTTTTAGTGATAATGAGCAGACACTGAAAAGCTCTCTAAACAGAACAGGAAGTGTCAGACGATTATTAGGCCTAGTGGCCAAAGTGAGAACTGCAGGACTTAAGAATTATTAAAAAATACTGAAAGTGATATGGAAAATTAAAAAAAACAAGCAAAAATTCCTTAAAAATGTGTTTAACATAAAAACGTGAGTTAAACGATAAGTCATTTTTGATGACACATTCCCTTTAAGGCTGATGGGTATAGGTCCAGAAAGCAGAGCCTCAGATCAGTATGGTGTTCTGTTTTTTACATTCATGGCCTTCATTTACTGTTTACACTGTTACTTACATGTTAAACAGATGACTGACAGATGCCATAAACTGACATCTACCACCCATAGGGTCACAGTGGGAAAAATTATACTTAATTTCACACAAAGGTAGATAGTCAGTCAACCCAGCCAATATGTATGTATAGATACAAAGTGCATGAGTATGAGAACTGTAGTGACTGGTACAGGATAGAGGCATCAGTGTAGTGACTGGTACAAGATAGAGGAATCAGTGTATTTACTGTTACAGGGTAGAGGCATCGGTATAGTGACTGGTACAGGGTAGAGGCATCAATGTAGTGACTGGTACAGGGTAGAGGAAATCAGTGTAGTGACTGGTACAGGGTTAGAGGCATCGGTGAAGTGACTGCACAGGATAGAGGCATCATGTAGTGACTGGTACGGGGTAGAGGGCATCAGTGTAGTGATGGTACAGGGTAGAGGCATCAGTGTAGTGACTGGTACAGGGTAGAGGCATCAGTTTAGTGACTGGTACAGGGTAGAGGCATCGGTGTAGTGACTGGTACAGGATAGATCAATGAAGGGAGGACAGCACAAGTTCAAACTGAATTGTTCTTTATTCCCTGGCAACGTTTCAGCTCTAAACAGAGCCTTTCTCAAGCAATCACACAAAGGTGCACACGTGTATATAAAAGAAGTACAATATACAAACAGTATTACCTCATGACATATTCAATAAACGTGCAATTATACATAAAAATGTGTGTAACTAGTGATCAAAATATAGTGATGTATCCATCTTCATTAAGAAATATGCTTTGTGTTTACTTAATCATCAATATGTGTAAATATATAATTACATGTACACAATAAGTACTGAAATAACGTGTAATTAGTGATGAAACACAAGTGTAAGTAATCAAAAAGTATGTAATACACACTTTTTATGTATAATTGCACGTTTATTGAATATGTCATGATGTAATACTGTTTGTATATTGTACTTCCTTTATATACACGTGTGCACCTTTGTGTGATTGCTTGAGAAAGGCTCTGTTTAGAGCTGAAAACGTTGCCTGGGAATAAAGAACACTTCAGTTTGAACTTGTGCTGTCCTCCCTTCATTGATTTAAATACAGGACCTGGTTCCCGCCCTTAGGACGTGCACTTTATTTATATATTTTTGCTGGTGCTGTTTCAACTTGTATTTTGGTACAGGATAGAGGCATCGGTATAGTGAGTGGTATAGGGTAGAGGCATCGGTATAGTGACTGGTACAGGATAGAGGCACGGTTTTAGTTTAGTGGTATAGGGTAGAGGCATCGGTATAGTGACTGGTACAGGGTAGAGGCATCGGTGTAGTGACTGGTACAGGGTACAATCATCAGTGTAGTGACTGATACAGGTTACAGTCATCAGTATAGTGACTGGTACAGGGTAGAGGCATCAGTATAGTGACTGGTACAGGGTACAATCATCAGTGTAGTGACTGGTACAGGGTACAGTCATCAGTATAGTGACTGGTACAGGGTAGAGGCATCAGTTTTAGTGACTGGTACAGGTAGAGCATCGGTTTTAGTGGACTGGCACAGGATAGAGGGATCAGTGTAGTGACTGGTACAGGGTAGAGGCATCGGTGTAATGACTGGCACAGGATAGAGGCATCAGTGTAGTGACTGGTACAGGGTACAGTCATCAGTATAGTGACTGGTACAGGATAGAGGCATCAGTGTAGTGACTGGTGCAGAGTAAAGTCATCAGTATAGTGACTGGTACAGGGTACAGTCATCAGTATAGTGACTGGTACAGGGTAGAGGCATCAGTGTAGTAACTGGCACAGGGTAAGAGCATTTGGTCTACTGCCCGGGCACGGATAGAGGGCATCGGTGTAGTGACCAGCATAGGATAGAGGCATCAGTGTAGTGACTGGCACAGGGTAGAGGCATCGGTGTAATGACCGGCACAGGGTAGAGGCATCAGTGTAATGACTGGCACAGGGTAGAGGCATCGGTATAACTTTTAGACAGAAAGATGAATCTGACTGCCGTATTCAGGATAGATATAGAGGGGAGAATTTTTAGAAGAAGAATTAGTCTTCCCTTCTCCAAACTGTTTTACGTATACGGTTTATTTTGCTGGTAATTGTTCCATGAGATAACGTTGCTTTCTATGTGATTCTAATGTCACCCTTGGACATGTTTAGTGTGTTCTGGAAAAGCTCCCTTCATACACACAAGACATACATTACAGATATGAGGTGAACATAGCTTTAAAGCCCCATCTATTAGTACCCATCCAGCTGTATACCCTCTGTGTACATCGGCATGTGAACTCTACCAGCTTTTGCATAATGTTAAAGAATTTGCTGTGTGCTTTATATCAACTATTTTTTAATGGAGAACATTTCCACAGCGACCTTACAAAGTTGCAACCGTATGGACTCCTCTGTGATTGCTGCATTGAGCAAGTATTGATTTACAACCTTTGTGCACCACTCAGTGTATCCCTATGGGAAGCAGCATCAAGTTGATATCTAGTTTTGGCCTTATGTGTAGTATTTTACATTCTAGATCCATCCTTCACTGTCTGTTGATATAGGACATGGCTTATGGTTGAAGGACACTCCAAAAAGTGAATAATTTGTAAAGCAGAGATTAAGCATTAGACTAGAGAGGTCAGGATAATCATTGCTGCTCAATAATAGAGGGCACACAGGCTTTCAGTACCCACATTTTGGCCTTCCTGGATCCTGTACGTGTCTGTTCATCATTGCAGATATACCCCACAGGCCAAGAGCCCTTTTAATTGGAAGTAACAATTCTAATGTACAAAGATATCTATGTGCAGGGGCATACATAAAGCAGAGGGGCCCCTGTTGGTTCCTTCATCCCAGAAAAGGATGTCCCTCAGCATGCTGACCAACCTACCCCCTTCCCATCCTTTGTTGTACCTCTGGTTGTTTCACTAGTTCTCTGTTTCCTGTGATTAGGATAAAACTGTGATGTCCCCCATAGCAGCCATATTGATTTCCATGTTACTGTGCATCGTCTATGCAGGTGACTAGAGATAATTGTAGTCCCATATAATGGCTCTTTTGTGTTTTGAACATTGACTTACATGTTAGCTACCTAAAGGTGGCACTAGAGAGACAGTTTACCTTCAGGAAGAGAGCTAATTTGTATACATTTTCCCATGAAGCACTGCCTAGAAATCCTTATAAACTGTACTAGCTGGATCTTTTCAGTAAGAGCCAGGCTGCATCAAAAGCCACACCCTGCTCTTTAATAAGGGGTAAGAAAGTAGAAACCGTTGGCTACAGATGGGTGTCTTCTTTTTTGGAGCTCAAAAGGGGTCATGTTCTTCATTTGGGAAAGGCATCATGTAGGTGAATGGAGACTTACACTACTCACAAAAACTTAGGGATATTTAGCTTTTGGTTGAAATTTGCAGATGAAAAAAACATTTCTTGATTTTTTTTTTTTAAATGAACTAAATGCGCCCATCTCTTTCCTTTAGATGCTCTCGTCCAACTGTTCAGTGTCTCAGTAGTTTTTACACAACTTGCTGATCTCTAACAAGGAGCTTAATGGCAAAATTCACCACAGGTGTTTGGTCTCTGAATCGCCCAAGACATTTAGGGGATCAATTTGAATAGGGGTTTACACCGTCCTCCTCATCCTGCTGTTCACATTGTGGCATCATGAGACCAAGACAACACCTTAGGCTATGTTCACATGGCTTAAACTGGGACGTATTTCGGCCCGTATTTCGCGCCTTACTGCGCTAAAAACGGGGCGAGATACGTCCCAGTCATTACGGTAATCCACAGTTCTCATAGAGAACTATGTATTACGTCTCCCCTCTCCGCTCGGACAATCCGCCGTGGGGGGATTAAAGTTACTTGTCAATTACTTGCGGTTAATACGTGCTGCTATTAATTAATGTCTTTGGGCGGGCGGCCCGCCGGCCCCCCCGCGCCGCGGGAGACGGCACGAGCTCCCGTAGTCCCGGCGTAATTGTGGGGCATAATTACGCCCCACAATTATGCCTTGTGAACATAGCCTTACAATGATCAAAAGTACCTCGCCATTGTGAGGCCTCAAGCAGGATGAGATAAGATTAGAATGTCAGAGTGTCACCAGCAGGTTGTATCAGAGTTTCAGAAGACGGGAAGAGTCAAAAAAAAAGGGAAAAAGAATGAATGCCTTTGACTTCATCACACATTGTTTAGACCTTCATTGTAACCAAGGGCCCTGCGGAGCCAAAAATTGAAATCCCCCGGGCAAAACCCCAGGCTTTTTTAAGGGGAAAAAAAGGGGCACCAATTTCCCCTAAATACCATTCGAAATTTTTTAAACATCAGTGGTCTGCATGAAAGACAACCTAAACCACACCCCACCAGGCACAGGCAAGGACCACGTTTTGCAGGGGGAAATTTCCCGAGGGGAGAAACCTTTTTTTTACCCCCAAGGAAAATAAAAGGGGAAAAAATAATGGTCCCCGGGTTTTGGGGCCCTTTTTCAGGGGTGATTGAAAAACCAATTCCAATTTTTTGGGAGTGATTTTACCCTCCCCCCAGCTTATAGAAATTTTTTTTTCTTCCCCCTTTTTTTCCACACCTTTTTAAATCTTTAACATTAACCCCCCAAAAGGAAATCACATTGGTCACGATGAAATTCCCAAATTGCCCCCCCAAATGGGGTTTTCCCAGATCTAAGTTTCCCCTAAAAAATTGGACAAATAACCAAAAATATAAAACATAAAAAAAATGAATTGAGGCCCAAAAAACCTTCCTTTTCCATCCCTTTTATTGGGTTTTTAAAAGGGGTACGCCAAAAGGGGGTGGAAAAGGGGAAGATCGGCACCCTTTTTTTATACTTATTGAATCAAAAATTTAAAATTTTTTTTGGGAACGGAGGGGAAAAGGACCCTTTAAAAATGGTTTTAAAATTTTTTTTTAAAATTTAAAATTCTTTTAAAAAAATGGAACCCCTGGGCTCTCCTTCTTCCCCCCCTCCCCATGGGCCCTGCAGTTTAAATTAAAGAAAGAAGGCCCCACGGAGCTATTTTTTGGGCGGAGGGGCCGTTGTTTGCAAAATCTTTCCCCTTATGGGTTGGGGAAATAAAAGTTTTGAAAGGGACTGAAAAAGGGGAAAAGTCCTGGGATTACCAAATAAGGGGAATTCCCCTTTTTAAAACCGGGAAAAAACCCCCCAACAAACCCCCCGGGGTTCCCCTGTTAGGGGGGGCCCTTTTTGGCCCCCCCTAAAATCTTCCCCCCCGGGTTCCCCCAGTTTTTAAAGGGAAGGGAATAATCTCCAAAGGGCCCCTTCAAAGTTTACCAATCCTCCCCCCTCCCAAAAAAGGGGAAAAAAAACCCCTTTTTTATTTTTCAAAATTACGTTTCCCCCTTGTGGATTTAAAAAATGTTTGAAAAAAGAGGCCTGGTTTCGGGCCCTTGCAAAGGGGAAAATTTTTACCCAGTAAAGGGTTCCTTTTTTAAAAACCCCGCCCCTTTTAACCAACCTTTAGAGGGGAAAAGGCCCTGTTTTGAGGAAATACTTTTGGGGCCCCCCCTTTTCCAGGTGCATTGCCCAGTTGGGTCCTTTTCCAAACGGGGTCTTTTTAAGTAAACCCTTTATTTTTAAAGGGGTCCCCAAAAAAATTAAAAACCAACCCCCCAAACCCCCCCAAACTGGTTTGCTTTTCCCTTTTTTTTTTTTATTCCACTTTCACTATTGTTCTGTTGCCATTTTTTTTGGAGGAGGCTTTCCGCCCTTTTTCTTGGGTACCTTAAATTTTTCCCAAGGGGAAAGGTTTAACCCCCCCATTTCCCTTTCTTCCCTGCAAAAACCCCGGGCCAACCGTTTGGAACCCCTGGGAATTTCCCTTTTTTTAACCCTTAAATCGCCCCTTTTCCGTAAAAAAATTCAAGCATGCATTAATTTGGGCCGGTCTTGGTTTTCCGGATGAAAAACCATTGTTCCCTAAAAAAACCTTTTTTTGAAAATTTTGTTTTTGAGGAGAACGAGATTTATTTATTAAATAGGCCCCCTTTATTTTTTAGTATCGTCCCAATAAAAAGTGATGTTTATGTATTTTTTTTGGGGCAGGGTTGCCCGCACTTTTTTTATACATTTGGGTGGAGAGCAGCACATATTAGGACTTTCAACAACCAAAAAAGGGAATTTTATATACTATATATGTGGCCTCCAAATTTTTAAAGCCAGACCAAGTTTATTAAGAAAAGGTAGACAAATCATGAATGAAAAAAAAAGTAGGGGGTTTCTGCTCCCACTAAAGGGGATTCGGACGCCTCGGGGGATATAGGGGTTTTCCCCCTTTTTGGGGAAAAATTTAAATCCTCCCCTTCATATTAAAAATTTTGAAATGTTTTTTCCAGGTTTACAACCGAAAAAAACAAGTCAACTTTTCTGCTTTTTTTCAAAGGCAAAAGGGGTGGGCAGTTGGGCAAAGTTTATTTGGGGAAAAGGGGAAAGGAGGTGCGGGAATATCCCCAGGCCGCACAAAAAGGGAAAGCGCCCCACCCTGAAACCCACTGATGAATACACAATCAAAACCTAACCCTTTTAAAAATTTTGGCCTCAAATTTCTCGGAGTTTTCTCATTTTTCATTTCTGAAAGGGCGGAAGGGAAAAATTTTTTTTTCCCCATTTAGTAAAAAACAGTCACATTATTGGGGTTTTTAAAATGCTAATCCCAAAAAAAAGGGAAATTTTTTTCCCACAAATCTTCGATAAAATGATTGATCCCAATATTTGTTTTAAAAAGGGCGGGGTGAAAGTTTATCACTCCCCTTTTTTTCTGTTTGAAAGGGTATGCTTTAAACAATGTGCAAAATCCTTAAAGTAAATTTGCAAAAAAATTTCCGCCCCTGTGTTTTCTTATTTTTCTTTAACCCCAACCGGCAAAAGCGCCCAAAATAGGGCGGTGAAGCCAAAGATTGTAGAAGCATTTTTTTTTTTTTTAAAGAAATTGGGCTATGTTCACATCATAAAAAGGGCCTATTTTGGCAAAAATTTTTTAAATTTTAGCAAAAAAATGTTTTAACCCAAACATGGGGTATTTTCTTTTTTTAAATTTTTGGGTTGAACAACATTTGTCTCACTCTGAGCCTTTACAGCTTTTTATTGCACTTTTTTCGTGGGGCCCATAAAACATCCGGGCTTTTGTACGATCTTTTAAAAAGGATGGGCCCGCATCCCCCACCAAATTTTAAAGGGTTCAGTTTGGGGCCAAGCAAGTCTTTTTTTCACAGGAACACAGACGGGTTTTTGGCATTTTAAAGGGGTTTGTCTCCCCAAAGCTTTTTTCCCCAGTGCCACGGGAAAGTTTGCAAAATCACAATCCTCCCCGCCCCTTGGTAAGGCATGATTGGCTCTATAAAAAGGATATCACAAAACCAACTCAAATTCCGAGGTCTTCAAATTTTCCCAAAAGAGGTGCAGGAGATTTATGCTGTAGTGCACAAAATTACAAGAAAGAAAAGGGTAAACAATAAAAAATTAATTTCATCTCCTTTGTTTTTTAAAAGAAAAAAAACCACTTGCTCAACCCTGCAGGCTGCCCCGGGTCATTTCCCCTGGATTTTGGGTTCAAAATCGGGGAAAGGAAAGCAGCCCACTAACCAAAAGAAACCTATTTGGCACTCAAGCAGAAAAAGCCCTCCCTTTCCCTTGACCAAGGTAACAAAAAAAGGGGGACAAATTGAATTTGGAGAGAGTCTTGTTTAAGGTTCTTTTTAACAAAAAAATTTAAATTGAAAACCAAAATTTTTCTCAAAAAGGAAGAACCCACCCCTTTTTAAAAAAAATTAAACCTTTTTTTAAATTGGAAAAATAAATGGTTTTGGGGCCAAAAAAAATTTTCCAAAAATAGTTTTTTTTCCCTTTCTTTTTTAAAAATCTTTTTTTTACCCCCGGTTTCACCCCTGCCCCCCTTTTTTGGGGGGAATGAAAAAAGGGCATCCCCGGCCAAGGCACTGCCCTTTTAAAAAATTTTTCCAAAAACATTTAATTATTTTTTTTTACAGAAAAAAACCAAAAACAATTTTAAAGAGGGGGTTTTTAAAACTAAAAAATTGATTAAAAATTTCTTTACTTCAAAAACCCAACCTTTTTTTCCCTTTTGGTTTTTTTCCCTTTATTAAATTTCCCCCCTTTTTTTTGTTTACAGGCAGGCCCAGTGGTGACTTGCGGAAACCCCCCATTTTCCTGTAGCTATAACAACTATCACGTAGCCTTCAGAGAAAATTAAAAACGGGTTCTGTAGCTATACCCACCGAGAGTTTGGGGGGAATATCAAAAAAAAGGGTGGAACCCGTTAAGGGACACATTTGAAAAAGTAAACTTTTTTTTTGCAAGATCTTTAAAAAAAAAGCAGCAATCCCTTATGAGAAAACCCCCTTTTAATAAGAAAATCCAAGAAAAAAATACAAATTTTTTAAAAATTTTTTTAAAAAATTTTTATTTTATATTTTTTAAAATTTAAATAATATAAAAATTTTTTAATATAAAATTTTTTTAACAAAATGTATTTAAATTTGCCTTAATTGTATGGCAATTTTTGACAGGCTTTTTTTGGGGTTTTTAAAAAGTTGTTTTTGGGCCCTTTCCCCCGCAAATATGCATGGGAGATTTATCCTACTAGACTCAACTGTAAAAAAAAAAAAAAAAAATTTTGCTGCCAAATGGTGAAAACCTGGGAACCCTTTTTTAAAAACCCCCAAAATGGCCCCTTATTAACCTAAATACAGATTGCCCCCTGAGTTCATGAAGGCCATAAATAGTCCCAAAGCATTAAATGCGGGGGAAAAGGGGCCCCCCCCTTGGGCTCCCCTCTATGATTTTAAAATAAAGTGGTGAAAAAATTTTTGGGAAAAACAGAGAAAATGTAGCTAATAGTAGTTATCTCGTAGATCAGGGGCATCAGACTCAGGCCCATGGGCCAAATCAGACAGGGGAACAGGGGAAAATAGGAAAACCAGGACTTGTCATTACACTGTTTTCCACTCACCCCCCCCCCTGCATAGAGCAAGGGGGGACCACCTGGAGGGGGAAACAAATCGGGACATTAGGACCATTGATAACTTTAATGGGCTCCCCAGGGAGAAAAACGGGACCCTTAACACCCCCGGCCCCTTCTCACCCCCGCATCTCGGTTAGCGCAGGGTACCCCAGCCAGAGAAAACAGCACCGGCCCCACCCCGATGAAGGCCCTGGGAAAGGCCACAGGAAAACAGTATTTAAAAGGACGGGCGGGCTTTAAAAAAAAAAGGGGGGCTACTTGACTTTTTCCCTTTTTGGCCCTAAAAAAAAACCAAGACAAAAACGCCGGGTGGGGGAAAGCGCAGGGACCCCCCCAAAGCCCAGGGGGCCCGACCCCCCCGCCCCAAAACCCAGGGGATACCCGGGAAAATTTAAAGGACTCCTTTCAAACCCCCACATCAGCCCCCCACAAATCCCTTTAAACCCTCAGGTCGGGAATTGCCCCGCCCCCTAAAGCAATTTAACCAGGGTTCCCCCACAAAATTAGTGTCCTTTTTTTTCCCCTAAAACACAGCCGTAAAAATTGTGACAGACTCTCTCATATCATAAAGCCCCCTTGGAGAGAAAAAGGGGTTTCCAACGTTCAATCTGATAAAAAAGGAAAAAGCATCATTGTTGGAGAAATTTTTTTCAAAAAAATATAAAGTTTGCCCCGCGACTTTGTAAAAGTTTTTTAAATTTTCCCCCTGACGGGGCACCCTTTTCGCCAGGGAAGCAGCGGGGGCGCTGCAGGGTTTAAATTTCCCCTGGCAGTCGACACCCCCGGGGAGGGGCCCCGGGCTAGAACCTAGGAGTGACGCTCGGCGCTAATCATTTCAGGGGGTTTGTGCCGCACGGCCAATGGGGGGGCCCGGAGGCTGCCCCCCAATCCGGGGGCGGGTCTGGGGCGCTTAAAAAAAACCTGCCCCACTCTTGTCTGTATTTGCCTGAAAAAGGTTACCCCGGGATTTGCCCGATTTTGCTTTCCCCCCCTGACCCCCCTCACTTACACATAGGGCCTGTCGCCCATTGGGGTTTCTCCCTTCCAGGGCAGCACGCCAAGTAAAAGGACAGGGGGCTGGGTGAAAGTCGGGGCCCCCTTTGCACCTCTTCTGACTGACGACCCCTGTTATTTGATTTTTGACCCCATTTTGATTGTATCCCCTGTGAGCATTTTGGTGGGTTTTTTCACTCTCATTTTAGCGCCCTTCCTTGCCCCCCCTTGCATTTTTGGTTCATGGCTCCCCCACATCGTTCCCACAAGGTTCCTTCTATCTATCTGCAGGGCTCTGCCCCTTCTACGCCCAAAGACACGTTTCTTATACAGTACAGTATACACCTGTCTACCAGCTCATGAGTTCTTATTTTTTCAAAGTCTCCCATAAATACCCATACACCACCCCAACCCCAAAAATTAAAAAACGTGGGGGCCCAGCTAGAATGTGAATGAACTCTTTGCAGCGAACAATGTACGTGAATACTGTAACCAATCCAGATATATTTAACAGAAAGCCTTTGTACAAGCATCTCCTCCAGATTCGAGTGGTCCCTCTATGATAAATAGTCCCGAACAAAATGGGAATCTAGCAAGAGAACAAAGAGTGACTTTTAATCTCTATATTTACTATTTTGCCATAGGCAAACTTAAACTCTATCCGTTCTCAATCTATAAAGCACTAAAACGTAACTTTTATTATGTATAACACTTAACCTCTATACTGATTTCTAACCTCTCAATTTATCCCTTTCTATTTGTGAAGGAATAACTCCTTTTCTATTATCAAGTCTGGTGGAACCCCACCTACTAACAGGGGAGCCTTATATATACAGTGATTTACTAACTCCAATAAGGGATCCAAAACATCCTATTTAGGCAGTCATCCCTAATCCAATGGACATACAACATATAAGGTTTCCTTGTGACACTGCAACAAGAGGTGAGAAATCACAGATTAAAATGTCATGCCTGACCTCCCCAACATGTTTCACCACCTAAATGGCTTCATCAGGGGATAGAGGTCAGGACCTCTATGATAGGGATGAAAAACTTATTTTCACCGCATTAGCGTTATTTTTGACCTCAAAAGACCATGGAATAAGGCAAGGGCTGTGCCATTAACTGTAAATGGCTGAACTAGTGCACACTGGAGCTCTGGATCCAAGTTGCCCCCTCTTCCTGCGCTGGCAAAAGTGAAGAGCCATTCCTTCAAGATCTGCAGCTTGTCCACCCCTGCTCGGTATGTCTAAGCTCTCAGGGGCCACATACAACGATGTGGGGGGCCTTGAGTTGGAGGAGTGCTCTATGATAAGGAAGGTCATTCATCTGAATAGCTTCAATGAAATTCTACATTTCTCTCAGATCGGCCACTGTTTGCCGGCAGTGCCAGCTTCAGGATTTGAGCCAATCAGTTAAAAGGGTTGTCTCACTACATTGATTCATTTTACCTCAGTCCTGTTTTCTTGGTTTCATCCAGGGATTTATTCTGATTGCCAGATTGGAGTCGGGAAGCAATTTTTTTCTCTAATACGAGGGCAATTGGCTTCTACCTCATGTGGGTTTTGCCTTCCTCTGGATCAACACAATAGGCTGAACTGGATGTCTCTCTTTTTTTTGTGGCCTTACAAACTATGTAACTATGAATTCAGGGGCATGTTTGCTGACTTTACTGGTCTGCAGTGACAAAGCTGCTGAGGACACCAGGTCTGTAGCTATAGCGACCAGTGCTGGCGGCCTATAAGGAGAGATCCAACAGGTCTGTAGCCATAGCAACCTGCTACAAAAGGGAATATCTCGGAATAGGCAGGACACTGTTAATGGACACATATTACAAAGTGACTTATTTTTGAAAGATCTTTAACATAAAAAGCAGCAATCCTTGTAGTGAGACAACCCCTTTAATCGCCCCAGAGGATGTGTTGTGGAACAAGTTGTATTTCGAAACGGCCTCCTCATCCAGATTCCTTTAATAGCAGGATACATTCAGCCTTTCAGCTCCCACACTTGTCAGTGATCCCGCTACTAACCCTAATACAATCTTGACAGGAAACAGATCACCGACCTAAAAGTAGGTGGTTAGTTGCTGAATGTTTCACAGCGCTGATGTGTCATTCCTACATAATAGACCTGGAGAAGTGATTCATTGTTACATAAGTAACAGCTGATGTATCACATTGCTTTATAATATCTTCTCCATGCTAGGCTGTAATTACAGCTACCATTTACCTATCGTTACGATAAACCTTAAATTAGCTATTTTGCATCTTTACCTAAACATCTTCATCCATATTTTTTTGGAAAACAGGATTATTTTTAACAGCCCAAAAGAAAACAGTTAAATAAGAAAAGAAAAATAAAGTAATTTTATATGTTAGAAGTATAAGCCTGCCTGAACATTGAAAATAGGTGATATAACTATGGGAGAATGGGAGGGCGTGCAGCTTATAGAATCACACTGGGACCGTCTTCCGTTACACCTGGAAACCTACTTAAAGAGAACCTGTCACATAGTTTTTGCCCCCCTTGCAGGGGGCAGCCAAAGTGTCAGACCTGCGTTCCCAGCCTGTGTCCCTTTTCTGAAAGTGCGGATTTTTTTAAACATTTAATGCTCAAATCTTATTCATGAAGAGTGTTTTGCCCGCCCACCAAAGGCTACCCCGCCCCCCTACAGTTATTCCATTTTCCCACTTATTCCAAAATAATAGGGGTTTTCAGTTGAGGGTGGGCGGGTATAAAAACTGACCTTTTAGACTCTTTTTTCTGACTGAAAACTGCAGATTTGAGCATTAAATACTCTAAAACTCCAGCATGTTACAGAATAAGGGACACAGCGCTGGAAACAGCAGGTCTGACACTGGCTTGTGCTGCCCTCAGCAAGGGGGGCATAACCTATGTGACAGGTTCCCTTTAATCAGATTGGAGCCTATTCACATGAGCTAGACACCCGTTCATTTAACAGGGAACTCTTTCTATTAGCTTCAGTCAAAACAGTCACCCCCTTTAATCAGCTTCAAATGAACCAGGAACCCTTTTGATCATGTCCTTTTCTCCTGGTAGAGTTGTCTTCTCTAGTAGCAGAATATGCCAGGCATATGGAGAGGAACTGTCTTACCAGACGACCCATGTAAAAGTGCCGCAAAGGCAGAATTTTCATCTACGCTGACATTTAGTGGAATCATCACCCTCTATTTTATCACATCTCTCAGAAAGGGGAGTATCTTTCCTTGGGGAGAGCACCATATAGGTGTGTGGGGATTTGAAGATTGCCTTTTTGCCTTTTCAAATCCCCACACACCTATATTGTGCCCTCCCCAAGGAGAGATAGTCCCCTTTCTGAACCACTCATGGCCCCCCACCCACCCAGCCAGCCAGCAAACTCTGCTCTGCACTGACAAGGGGCAAAAACCCGAAACAGCTGTATGCAGATGAGATATGCTGGCTTGGCTAGCTTCCCTTTTACTTTCCAAAGATTCAGTGAGTCAGAAGAAAATCGAGGTTTTGTTACATTCACTAGAGGGCGCTCGAGCTTCTAGCTCTTTTCTCATAATTCCTTGTGATCACTGATCACTGAAATTGATGCTCTACTTTCAACCACAAGTGTTACAGGTTTCTAAAGGCTAAAGTTTAATTTTTAACAATGATAAATGTCATAAAATCAAAATTTGGCAAAACAAGGAAAAACACAAAATTAAATTGATGCAAATGTTACGAATGGTAGGAATTCTCTTTCCATTTCATCTTTTCTTGCTTACTATGAAACTGCCTCAAACAACTCTCTGGACTATGAGCTGACCATGCACACATGTGAGTTTGATTGTTAGGGAGTGATTGATTGCTAGTCCTCCATACAGCATACAATATATTATAACAACCTTGGTTTCGGGCATTTTCCCGTGTGTAGCTTCTGGGAGGAGGTTCCTCTCACTAGCCTCCTATGCAATCATACGATGAATGACCAGAAGTTTGCATATAAAACATGTGCTTTACTTATATAAAAAAGTGACATTACACCACCGCGGCAACGGTCAGCAAATGTACGATCAGTACCTTGTCAAAAATAGCAGAGTCCAATCTGAGTTCCATCAACGATATTGTGTAGAAATGAATCTAAGACTTGTAGTGGAGAGCAATGCAGCACAGCCGTGCTGTTCGTTGTATGGACGCGCACTGATGCTACGTTTCGAAGGGTTTGTCCTTTTTCTTCAGGCCTGAAGAAGGACAAACCCTTCGAAACGTAGCATCAGTGCGCGTCCGTACATCGAACAGCACGGCTGTGCTGCATCGCTCTCCACTACAAGTCTTAGATTCATTTCTACACAATATCGTTGATGGAACTCAGATTGGACTCTGCTATTTTTGACAAGGTACTGATCGTACATTTGCTGACCGTTGCCGCGGTGTTGTAATGCCACTTTTTTATATAAGTAAAGCTCATGTTTTATATGCAAACTTCTGGTCATTCATCGTATGATAGTCCTCCATACAGCAAAATTTTGCTTTGTAGCTGGTTGCTGTCTATACTGGTAGCAGAGAGATTGTGTCTTGTGAGCTTGTTGCATTCAGTCCTGTTTTGGTAGTTATCTAATTCCATTTTTCTAGAGTCCTGTTTGTCTTAGGCTATGTCTTCACAGCACTGGAGTTTGATCAGTTTTTCAGCGGATTCAGTACTTTGAATCCAATCATACTCAGCGCTGCGTAGCCCTCTATAGAAAATCCGTGCTATAGTCTACACAGCACAGATGTTTTACTGAGGGTTTCCTAAACCTTAAACTGTTCAGCGGAACGTAGATCACATATATTCCGCTGGACCGCCGTTAGATTCACGTAGCCCCAATATACTGGGCCACCGGGAATCCGAAATCCGACCATGCTTTTTGCGCAAAAAATGTGCAAAAAAAAAAGTGGTGCGGTCCAATGATATGAAAATGCCGTCGGATTTTGGACAGCATTTTCACATTGCTGTGTAGACCTCGCCTTAGTCCTCTGTTGCTTACGTTCTGCCCTGTGTCAGTCTTACAGTGCGATCTATTCCTGAGTTGTTTTTGGTGTTTTTTGCTTTTTGGGTCGGACCAGCACAACAAGGGGGATTGGTTGGGATCTTGTCAATTTTGATTTTATGATATTTATCATTATTAAAGGGCTTGTCTCACTACATTGATTCATTTTACCTCAGTCCTGTTTTCTTGGATTCACTTTGAATTCAGGGACGTATTTACTGGCTTCCACTAGGCTGCAGTAGAAGCCAGGTCTGTAGCTATAGCAACCAGCACTGGCAGCCTATCAGGATAGATCAAACAGGTCTGTAGCTATAGCGACCTGAGGAGCTGATGCAGCCCATACAAGAGGGGATATCTCGGAATAGGTAGGATACCGGTAATGGACACATATTGCAAAGTGACTTGTTTTTGCAAGATCTTTAACATAAAAAGCAGCAATCCTTGTAGTGAGACAACCCCTTTAAAATCTTATCAATTTTATCACAACTAGCACTATGAGCCACATGTATGAAAACTTTCTAGGTCTAAAACTCACTTTTTTGCCCATAGCAACCAATCAATCAGAGCGCCCCTTTAATTTCATATAGTGCTCTGTAAAAATGAAAGGAGCGCACTGATTGGTTGCTATGGGCAGCAAAGTGAGTTTTAGACCTAGACAGTTTTCATACACGTGGCCCTATATATTTAGAGTATATAAGGTCTACATTCAGGATCTCCTTTAATATTACGTCTGCTCTGCATTTAGAAGCATTGTCCTTACACAATTAAAAATGAAATTTGTGTGATTTGCAAACATGAATATAATTGTACCCTGAGGGTATAGACACCTCCACACTTAAATAAAGAAGAAGACTTTTGAATAATTATAAGACAAGCTGGTAAATCAGAAAGGCTTAAAACTATTACAGTCATCTCTATGACACATCACACGGAGGATGTGAAATATCACAATTTACAATCAGCAGACTGAAGAAATAGTCACACATCTTGGCTGTACACCTGTAAGATGAATGGCTATAGCACACATATGTTTGAGATACAGTATGTATACCTATTCCATATGCATCTGAAACCACAAAGATCTATTGCCGAAATGTATCCCCGCTTCCACATGATGATAAAGATGATGACAGTACCTGGTGCCGACTGTGGTTGAGTGGCTTTTCCTCTACCAGCAAGCGGATAGCAGCTTCCCATTTCTCTGGAGATTGGTGGTCCCAGGCTGCTACCACAAATACCGCCTGTTTGGAGGGGATCTGAACCCTGCGGGCTGTGTACACCTCTCCATCTGTTCCCACTTTAAAGTCTGGATTGCTGGTTTCATACCAGATTCCTTGCGTTCCTGTATTGCACCCATTAAATTTTACTGTAATGAAAAGAAAAAGAAGATCAGTGATTAGTACCTGGGATACAGGAATTTTCTAGAGAACTTAGTAAGAGAATAACCTCAGACTAGTTAAACTTTACACCAGTATTATAACCTCCGACTTCATAGTAATATTTAATAGCAGTATTATAACCTCAGACTAGTTATACTTTACACCAGTATTATGGCTTTAGATTAGTTATACTATACACCAGTATTATGGCTTTAGATTAGTTATACTTTACACCAGTATTATAACCTCAGACTAGTTATATGTTACACCAGTATTATAACCTCCAACTTCATAGTAATACTTTATACTAGTATTATAACCTCCAACTAGTAATACTTTATACTAGTATTATAACCTCAGACTAGTAATACTTTACACCAGTATTATAACCTCAGACTAGTTATATTTTACACCAGTATTATAATCTCCAACTTCATAGTAATACTTTACACCAGTATTATAACCTCAGACTAGCAATACTTTACACCAGTATTATAACCTCAGACTAGTTATATTTTACACCAGTATTATAATCTCCAACTTCATAGTAATACTTTACACCAGTATTATAACCTCAGACTAGCAATACTTTACACCAGTATTATAACCTCAGACTTGTTATATTTTACACCAGTATTATAACTTCAGACTAGTAATACTTTACACCAGTATTATAACCTCAGACTAGTTATATTTTACACCAGTATTATAACCTCAGACTAGTAATACTTTACACCAGTATTATAACCTCCAACTTCATAGTAATACTTTATACTAGTATTATAACCTCAGACTAGTTATACTTTACACGAGTATTATAACCTCAGACTTCATAGTAATATTTTATGGCAGTATTATAACCTCAGACTAGTTATACTTTACACGAGTATTATAACCTCAGACTTCATAGTAATATTTTATGGCAGTATTATAAATGGCGCATGATGGCTGAGGATCCTGTTACACTGTGCACTGTGGCCCTGGAGCTTCAAGTTACTTGTTAAAGAAGCAAATTAACCTATATGTATGGACCAGGGCCAGGATGACGGGTAGGCAGAGGTAGGATATCCCCAAGGACACCAACCCCTGCCTGTCAGGAAGGGGGGCACAAGGATGTATGGAGAGGGCTCAGGAGCTAGGACCGCTCTATACATAGTGGGTGCCGGCTGTTAGTTACTCGCCTTCAGTGGCCAGTACTAACGGTAACTCAATTTCCGACTGTTTAACTACTTAGATGCCACTGTGAATGGAACCGTTACATCTAAGAAGTTATGCCGGAAGGGGGCGCCCCCTCCCACATCCCGATTGGCTCCCCGATTATGCAGTCGCGAGGTGTCGACTGGCAGTCACAGTAGCCGGGAAGGCTTCCAGGCCTGCTATTTTACTGTACGGCCAAAAGGCAGGATGTAGTAGGAGAGCGGTAATTGCACACATTTGTATTGCAGATTAGTGTACAGGTGATCATGACCCTTTTACCTGGGGGAAGGGGTATTTGCCCTATTTGCCTGGGACACCAAACCAAACCTGTGTGGTTCCTTTCCGAAAACTATGAATACATTAGCAAATGGGTGTTACCGGTCCCCTTTGTCAATGGGGTGTGTTCTTATACTGTTGAAATGAAATAGTACAGAATGTGGAGGAATACATCCCCACTAACAAGGGGAGTGGTAAAACCCTATTTTCAGCTGATTGAGAGATTTTAAAGGAGCAATAACTGAGGAACATCACAATGTTGACTAAAGAAAAGACACTGAAAATATGACAATTTCATACAATGTAAAGTAGTGAGTGTACAGCTTTTATAATAGTGTAAAATTGGTGCCCTCAAAATAATTCAACACAGCCATCAATGTCTAAACCACTGGCAACAAAAGGAAGTACACCCCTAAGTGAAAATGTACAAATTGAGAACAATTTGCCATTTTCCCTCCCCGGTGTCATGTGACTTGTTAGTATTACAAGTTCTCAGGTGTGAATGGGAAGCATATTTGTTACATTTGGTGTTATCGCTCTCATATTCTCTCACATTGGTCACTAGAAGTGCAACATGGCCCCTCATGACAAAGAACTGTCTGAGGGTCTGAAAAAAAGAATTGTTGCTCTACATAAAGATGGCCGAGGCTATAGGAAGATTAACAACGCCCTGACACTGAGCTGCAGCATGATGGTCAAGACAGGTTCCACTCGGAACAGGCCTCGCCATGGGTCAACCAAAGAAGCTGAGTGCACCTGCTCAGCATCATATCCTGAGATGAGTGCGTCCAGCATTGCTGCAGAGGTTACAGGGGTGGGTGACAAGCCTATCAGTGCTCAGACCATAGGCAGCACACTACAGCAAAGTGGTCTGCATGGCTGTCGTCCTAGAAGGAAGCCTGTCCCATGAAAAAAATATAATACAATATTTACAAAAATGTGCAGGGTGTACTCTATTTTGTGAGATACTGTATATACACGCACGTGTGTGTGTATATATATATATATATATATATATATATATATATATATATATATAGCGAGAGAGAGATAGATATATCTATAGATATATCTATATATAGATATATCTATATAGATATATAGATATAGATATATTTTAGGAATAATTTAGTATATATATTTGAGAGGCATACCTGTCATTTAAGTATATAATTAGAGTATTCTTAGTATAAAGTGATGGAGCTCTGAGTGATGGGCGACAGACCTAGGGAATAACATAAGAGTTGGCAGAGTAATTCCAAATTTGACTTAACAATTGCGGACTGCTCTATATTACAACAATTAAATTCTCACACATAGTATTCATAATAAATACTGATGTCGGCAATGCAATTTAATGCCATGTAAGTTAGCTGTGCAATTGGCTGAGTTCCGGTTTGTCATAGTGGTGCAATGCTCTGCCATCTAATGCTTGACAAGCTGTATTAGCATCTAGAAAGCTGCAATTAGCTTGCAGAAGTGGTAGCATCTTTCAGGATGGGGGGGAACGGGTGGGTTGGAGATGAATATTTATTAAACCTACATTAGGACACTATCTGCATGAGCGGATGGAAGTGTCAGCAAATGCAGCACTAAATCACCCATCAGGGAGAACAAGTGACATCTCCTCCTGCAGAAGCCAATGGGGAAAGTTACCCAGTATTTAGGAAAACAGGGGAATCGAAGCAATTATGTTAGGAGGATTCATCTCACAGCAATTGCTCTGTCAAGGCGTGTATGATTTAATTACTATTTATTCAGAAGAGAGTCAACCAAAAAGCAGACTACTTTCTCACTGTGCCTCTGATCCTCTCGCTATTCAATCCATAATCACCTTTATTTCTGGTTAGCTTTGTAATGTTCAGCTCCCCAGGCTTCTTCTTCCAGGTCTGTACCATTTTCACCTCTGCAATTAAACTGCCAGCTCCCAAAGGGGAGAGGGAAGCTGCCTGCATATTGCAGCTGTGCCCTGATACAAGAGCCACCCGCCGAAAACATAACAGAAACACTTCCAGAGCTCATAGTGCAGAGCGGCTGACATTTTTATCTCTGATATCAGTGCATATTGGGAATTGTAGTTCTACGAAATCTGGAGAGCCATAGGTTGGAGATGTCTGGTGTTAGTGAACACTAAGGGCCACATGTCCGAAAAGTGGCGAATCTATGCCAGTTATAGGCGCATAAAATCAGTGAAAAGTGCGCCTGAAAGTCTGATACTTTCTAGAAATTGATGTCAGGTATACCTTTTATAGAATACTTAATGCTCCTAAAATGGCACATCGTATCAAAAAAGGGGGCATGGTATCAAAAAAGGGGGCATGGTATCAAAAAAGGGGGCATTATATCAAAAAGGGGGCATTGCATAAAAAAGGGGGCATGGTATCAAAAAAGGGCGCATTGCTCAACTCGCGGCACATAGCATATCATTGGTAGTGTATGGTATGCGTGTATCGAAGGCTCATTGCCCGACGGAGGCGCATAACATGTGTAATGCGCCTCAATAGGCGCCTTGCGTGACGGGGGTGCACAATGCACCATATTTAGGCGCATTACAAAGTGTCATGCCCGGCGTATAATGCGCCTAGTTTTGGTGTACGACAGTTCAGTTACATCAAGAATATGGCGTCAAAAGTGGTTTTGACGCAAAATAGACCAAAAAACTGGCATTGGTGAGTTGGGACATGTCGCCCTAAGGATAGCAGTTATGATCATTAAAGGGTTTGTGATTAGAAAAACATATATATAGATTTTTTTTTAAAAGAGGGCCTTTGACATCTTCTGACATGTCTGTTTAGGTAAATATTTATGTCCCCCATAAAACAATAATTCCGGAGCATTGTCACTTATAACTCTGTGTTGAGTGGTTCCCCTGTTATTCCTCCTCGAAGTTCATCTCTGAATCTGTCAGCTGGGTGTTACCCATTAGGGGTGTGTCCCTGCACAGTCTAACATTATCCAATGCATTCAGGGAAACACCCTTTTGAAAACAGGATTGGTAACATCCATCTGACTGATTCAGAAATACATTTCTAGGAGGAATAACAGAGGAACAGAGTTATAAGAGAAGAGGCTCCAGAATTGTTATTTCACAGGGAACGCAAGGATTTACTAAAACAGACCTGTCATGAGATGTCACAGGTCCTCCGTTCTATTCTATGGGAGATCCAAGTACAGGTCTATGGTGTGTTCGGCCATACTCAGAACTCCCATAGATGTCATGAGATGTCACAGGTCCTCCATTCTATTCTATGGGAGATCCGAGTACAGGTCTATGGTGTGTTCAGCCATATTCAGAACTCCCATAGAAGAGATCCGAGAGTCGTGTATAAGCGCCATTGGCTCTCCACTCATAGCCGACACTTTCAGAGACCCATTCCCAAGATAGTTGCTGGTCTCAGAGGTGGTACCGATAATTATCAGACTTGATGGCCTATCATTCCAATATAGCATCAAAATATCAGACTTGATGGCATATCAATATACCATCAAAATATATGGTGGGAACACCTTTTTAAATAAGAAATAGATAACACCTTGATCCACTATTTAAGTGTTACTCAACTCCAGTCTCTCCAACAGGTCATGTTTTCAGGATATCCCTTAGAATGTACTAAACATAATTATATCATCTGCACATTACTAAGGCTTTCCTAAAAACATGACCTGTTTGTGGGCTTTGAGGACTGGAGTTAAGGAACACTACTGTATGTGATAAAGGCAAGATGCTGGATGCCCTGAAAAACAAGTCCAATTGATGAAAGAGAAAGAAGCACCCTTCAACTAATTAAATGGATCTGTTGCTAACATCATGGTACCCGATACCACAGGACACCTTTGGAGGTCATCTGGAGTCCATGTCCAGGTCTTGGCAGAACAAGGGGGACCTACACAATATTAGGCCAGCCCAGGCTTGGAGTGGCTCATAAAAGAGCAGGAAAACCCTTGTATGACAGGCCTGGGACTGATTTTCTGGGAGAAAGGTAGAAAACATGACTCATGTACAGTAGTTGTGAGGTGGGCTCCAAGAACCAACTCCACTGATGGGTACCAAGAATCAGCTTCACTGGTGGCCTCCAATAATCAACTCCACCGGTGGGCCCTAAGAGTCAACTCCACTGGTGAGCCTCAAGAATCACCTCCACTGGTGGCCCCAAGAATCAATTCCACTGGTGGACCCCAAGAACCAACTCCACTGGTGGGCCCTTAAGAATCAATTCCATTTGTGTGCTCCAACAACCAACTCCATAGGTGGCCCAAGAATCAACTCCATTGGTGAACCCCAAGAACCAACTCCACCGGTGGGCTCCAAGATCCAACTCCACTGATGGGCACCAAGAATCAACTCTACTGGTGGCCCCAAGAATCAGCTCCACTGGTGGCCGCCAATAATCAACTCCACCGGTGGGCCCTAATAGTCAACTCCACTGGTGAGCCTCAAGAATCACCTCCACTGGTGGCCCCACGAATCAGTTCCACTGGTGGACCCTAAGAACCATCTCTACTGGTGGCCCCAAGAATCAATTCCACTGGTGGACCCCAAGAACCAACTCCACTGATGGGCACCAAGAATCAACTCCACTGGTGGGCCCTTAAGAATCAATTCCATTTGTGAGCTCCAACAACCAACTCCATTGGTGGCCCAAGAATCAACTCCACTGGTGGGCTCAAGAACAATCTCCACTGTTGGCCCCAAGAATCAACTCCATTGATGAGCCCCAAGAATCACCTCCACTGGTGAGCCCCAAGAATCAACTCCACTGTTGGGCCCCAAGAATCAACTCCACTGGTGGGCTCCAGGGATTGACTCCACTGCTGGGCCCCAAGAACCAACTCCACTCATGGTCCCCAAGAATTAACTCCATTGGTGGACCCAAAGAACCATCTCCAGTCGTAGGCCCCAAGAATCTACTCCATTGGTGGGTCCCAAGAACTACTATACTGCTGGGCACCAGGCAACCTAGTCCAAGACTGGACAAGTGGCTTTAATGTAATGGCTGACTGCTGTATATTGCAGTTCTGTTCTGGAGACAACTGCTGAATTACCGGATTCCAGAGTAAAGGAATTTCCCTATACGTCGTCAGTAAATTCCTTTTGCTCTGTATAAGTTTTGTCTTCCCAATCTACACATTTCGTTCCCTACTCTGCCCCGGAGACGTTCCCAAACAATTTCATATACCGTTCTCCTTTTCTATGACTTTCATGCAGGGACGTGTAGAGTATAAGGTTTTATTTTGTTGTCCTGAAAATAATTCTGGCTGCCTAAAAGACGTGACGAAATGAGAAAGAAAGCGGCGCATTTAGTAACCGTGATGATCCGGCGCCACAATGTCACCTAGAGGTGAATCGCCACAATGTAACTTTATGCTCAGTCCGTGTCCAATCACATGAAGTCTTTTTGTTTACAGAGAATGAAAATCAGTTGATTTATGGTATCATTGTCCTTGAAATTCATGGACATCTGTATTGATGCCTTGGAGGGAGTCTTTGCCGACTGATCTAATATTTTTCTCGAATATATATTCCACTCATCTGTTACTTCTTTTATCTGTGCTCGCCAAACCTCCCTCATTCGAAATTCTGGGAAATGTGGAACCATTAAAATAAACTGTTTCAGCGTGCAACACCTTGTCAGATCGCCTTAGGTACACGGCGCTAAGAAATATTTAAATTGCACCAAATCATTGGTGAAATTTGCATTCGGTTTGCAGCCCTATGGTAATTAGTGGACGTAAACAGCCACACCCCATATCTACATTTTATTATAGGAGCACACGTTCGAAAAAGGCTTTATATTTTAAAGGGCCACTCCAGGATTTTTGTTTTTCTTTAAAGGGGATTTATCGCTTCATCAGTTCGCCTGTTTCATTGTACTTTCAGTTTCTCAGCTCTTCAAATCCAGGGACGTTTCTTCCCCTCCCAGCTGGGTGTTTCTTAACTGAAGGGGGATGACATCTCTCCCCCCCCCCCCTTCACTGTTCATGCTCACTCCTTAGTGTGTTTGTTTGAGATCAGTGGGAAGAGATAGCACATCCCCCCCTCTCTGTCTGAGTCCACATGTCACTGTGTCCTTCCTCTCCCTATTCAGTCTTACTTTGTAAGAGCTGTTTGTTCACAAACCACAGGCCTGCATTCAGTCTAGACAGTCTTCTATGAACTCAGAGCACTGATCTCTTCTCCTCTCACAGCTGGAGGTTTGTTACAGTTGAATCCAGTCTTCTGTGAACTCATCCAGAGCAGCACAGATCTGTCTCCCTTCTATGTTTACACGCAGGAGCATTAGGCACCGAGCACAATTCTGCTGTTTTCTGATTGTAGAAGCAGCTGCAGTATTACTGTGGAGCTGCTGGCTGTGCAGAGTGAAATGTTGCCGGCCCCTTATTCTGAGTGAGAGAGGCAGGAATGCACGCTCCCGTGAATACGACCCGGGGCCAGACAGAATGTAAATTACTACAGCCGGCAGCCAATGAAATGAAAGGAGGTAGAACCTGACCGCCACTGGGAAACAGTGTTTACAGAAAACGAAGATAAAGGATCCTGTGAAAACAAGACAGCTTTGCAAATGACATCCAATTGCAAAGTTGATTGTTTTTACAGTCCCCTTATTCTGAAGACCATTTAATGTAATGATACAACCCCTTTAAGTTCATCAGAAATTGCCTCCAGGCATACAGTAATGCTAGTTTTTGCTTACCTGCAGCCGAATACAGGATTTCTCACTGCTGCCACTAGGTCATGTGACCTACACTCCGAGTTGGTGAAACACATAGACTGGTTATGTGACCCAGAAGTGAATCTCTCTATACAATCCTATGGGATGTTGAAAGTCAGTCTCATAGGAAAGCATAGAGAGACAGACTTCCTGTCAGCATCCAAAGCACAGTGCTTATCAGCTAATCAGAGTGCAGGTCATGTGACTTAGAGACTGTTGCATCAGTCAGAAATCCTGTATTGAGCTGAAGGTAAGCTTAGTTACTGGTAGTACAGTGTATCTAAAAGCAATTTCTAATGAACTGGAGTGATCCTTTGAGTAAACAGATCGTGCAAGGTGCAGACCATACTGGAAGACTGGTGAAGAGTAGACAAGGAAGCTGCTGAGGATCTCATTAGTGGACAAACTCTTAGCCTCTTCATTTTTAATTACCTATAAAATGGCTTCCCAGTAATGAAGCACTGGGGGAAAGAGACGAGAACCTCATGTAGCATGCTGGCAGGTGTGAAATGAAAAATGAAGACCCTGGAATCTGGTCATGGGGTGTAAGAAAGGAAAGTAAGAAAGTCTTTGTGTGAGGGGAAGAGGGAGAAGACCTTATGTGATGTATGAAAATGGAGGTGATAGCATCATAAAGAAGGTTCATGGTTCTAGAGAGGAATGTATGGCCCAATGATTTATGTTTTTATGAGCTTTCATGAGCGTGTATGAATGTGGCGAACATCAGCACAAGGTCAAGATGCAAGAGAAGCATTATTAGCATTCTTCCCATGGAAGTATATTAGGAATAAATGCCTGATGATTCTGCTTAGAGGTTGTATGTGTGCACAGGCTCAGACTGGCCCACAGTGAAGCAGGGCAAACCCCGGTGGACACTTGGGTATAGAGGGCCACTGAGTATAAGGGTATATTCACACGATGTACAGTATGCACCGCAGTACATCGTGTGTTTCGGGAGCTCGGGCTGATCAGCGTGTACTCCCGAGGCGCGGGGGGGACAGGGGGCAGCCCACCGGCCCCATATACATGCATTACTCGTGGCGCGTAATCGGCGCGAGTAATTGACATGTCACTTATCTCCCCGCGCGTACAATACGATCGTATCGTACGAGCGGGGAGAGAAGGCGTAATCCATAGTTCTCTATTAGAGCTATGAATTACTGTAATTATGGGATGCATTTCTCCGCGTGTTAAGCGCAAATCCGCGGCAAAATGCGCTCCAAAATAAGCCGTGTGATCATATCCTAACAGTCCCGGTGCTGCTTTTCAGGGAGAAAGGCAGAGAAAGACCAGGTTCATACTGTGCACGGTGCTACACGCCTGCTGTAATTGGAAGTGCTCTGGCACGGCCCCCATTCACTGGTGCCTTCCCCGTCGTATAAGTGCTAAAAAAGAAGTGATATCCATTCTTTCTCCGGGCACTCAGTACGTGCCAAGGAACACGCCAGGTTATCATAACCCCCAATGAGTGCTATGATTTTACCATATTTGTGGGGTGTACTGCGGGATGCAATTGCCCTGCATCGTGTGAACATACCCAAAGAGAGAGAGGCGAATACAAGAGGCAAGAGTCATGTGCAGCATATGTAGTCATGTACAGTAGCAGTAGAATGGGCTCCAAGAGTCAATTTCTCTGGTGGGCCCTGAGAATAAACGTCACTGATGGGCCCTAAGAATAAACTCCACTGGTGGACCCCAAAATCGCCTCCACTGGTGGGCCCCGAGAATCAGTTTCACATGTGGGTCCTAGGAACCCCAGTCCAACACTGTATGTACATAAAGTCATTGGGGATGATTTATACAGGCAATTACAGCAGAATTCTTATGTAAATGACACAAAAATTTTAGGGAACATGCCTTGCACCACATTTATTGGTTGCGACTCGCTTGACAGAGGACGTTAGGGGAATAGGGTCGTGGCTTATTGTGGGATAAAGAGCACCTATATTTTGGTGCAGTTATTGGAGTAAACAAAGACAGCTAGTATGTGGTCTAAAACTAGACAGCAGCGGGGTAGATGTATCAATGCCAATTCTTAGACACTGTAAATTTAGACTAGACAATATTCAACTGTGGGCTTAAATCCCAACAAACACAACGTCTGCATGGAGTTTGTATCCTTTCCTCCAGGTACTCTCGTGTCTCCACACAACAAAAACATACAGCTAGGTTAATCTGGAATTTAGACCTTGAGCCCCAGTGGGGATGAGGAGCGATGTGACTGGTGACAATCTCTGTACAGTGCTTTGATATATAACGCCGTTATATGAATTAATAGATAAGATTGCGCTGCACCCTCCAAGCCCTGGCATATCTTTGGGTTAGGCCAGTGCTGATGCTGGCCCTGAGTCTTCTGATGTCCTGGGCCATTTCCATGTGTCTGCTTGGACACTAACCGAAAACACCAGATATTTTCTATGGATGCCAAACAGATTAGATTAATGCTTGGAAACACATGGCATCAGAACACCAATAGGCATACAAAGACCTAAGCCTAGTAAAGGTCACCTCATTTACCTGCACTAATTTGGAAGGATCTTAAAGAGGTTGTCCACCCCCTCTGGTATGGTGCATAGTCCCTCTCCCGGAGTCTTCTGTTGACTTCCACTCTGGCAAAAGAGAATGTCACTGCTGCTGCCTCTGATTGGCTTCAGTGGTTACCTGACGTTGCCAGACGTCACTGTTTGGAGCCCTCACTTCTGGACAGTAACGTTGGGCAGCGTACCATGACTGCCACAGCTGTGAAGTTCTGTTCGTCCGGATCCTGAAGTCAACAGAAGACCCCGGGAGAGGACCGCTGGAATGAACGTCAGTACAGAGGCAAGTACAATCTTATTTTCTTACAGGCTCTGCACCATAATAGCAGTTAGCATGCATCACACTAAAAATGCTACCTGATTCACCAGCAGTATGTTTTATATACACTACCGTTCAAAAGTTTGGGGTCACTTAGAAATGTCCTTATTTTTATAAGAAAAGTAAATTTTTTTTCAATGAAGCTGACATTAAATGAATCAGAAATCCACTCTATAAATTGTGAATGTGGGAAATGACTATTCTAGCTGCAAACATCTGGTTGTTAATACAATATCTAAATAGGTCTGTAAAGGCCCATTTCCAACAACCATCACTCCAGTGTTCTAATGGTACATTGTGTTTGCTAACTGTGTAAAAAAGCTATTGGATATTTTGAACACCCTTGAAAACCCTTGTGCAAGTCTGTTAGCACAGCTGAAAACAGTTTTGCTGAATAGAGAAGCTATAAAACTGACCTTCCTTTGAGCTAGTTGAGAATCTGGAGCATTACACTCACCGGCCACTTTATTAGGTACACCTGTCCAACTGCTCGTTAAAACTTAATTACTAATCAGCCAATCACATGGCGGCAACTCAGTGCATTTAGGCATGTAGACATGGTCAAGACAATCTCCTGCAGTTCAAACCGAGCATCAGTATGGGGAAGAAAGGTGATTTGAGTGCCTTTGAACGTGGCATGGTTGTTGGTGCCAGAAGGGCTGGTCTGAGTATTTCAGAAACTGCTGATCTCCTGGGATTTTCACGCACAACCATCTCTAGGGTTTACAGAGAATGGTCCGAAAAAGTAAAAACATCCAGTGAGCGACAGTCCTGTGGGCAGAAATGCCTTGTTGATGCCAGAGGTCAAAGGAGAATGGGCAGACTGGTTCGAGCTGATAGAAAGGCAACAGTGACTCAAATAGCCACCCGTTACAACCAAGGTAGGCAGAAGAGCATCTCTGAACGCACAGTACGGCGAACTTTGAGGCAGATGGGCTACAGCAGCAGAAGACCACACCGGGTGCCACTCCTTTCAGCTAAGAACAGGAAACTGAGGCTCCAATTTGCCCAAGCTCATCGAAATTGGGACAGTAGAAGATTGGAAAAACATTGCCTGGTCTGATGAGTCTCGATTTCTGCTGCGACATTCGGATGGTAGGGTCAGAATTTGGCGTCAACAACATGAAAGCATGGATCCATCCTGCCTTGTATCAACGGTTTCAGGTTGGTGGTGGTGGTGTCATGGTGTGGGGAATATTTTCTTGGCACTCTTTGGGCCCCTTGGTACCAATTGGCATCGTTGCAACAAATTGTGGAATCTATGCCACTAAGAATTGAGGCAGTTCTGAAGGCAAAAGGGGGTCCAACCCGTTACTAGCATGGTGTACCTAATAAAGTGGCCGGTGAGTGTACATTTGTTGGTTCGATTAAACTCACTAAATGGCCAGAAAAAGAGAACTTTCATGTGAAACTCGACAGTCTATTCTTGTGCTCAAAGATGAAGCCTGTTCCATGCGAGAAATTGCCAAGAAACTGAAGATTTCCTACAACGGTGTGTACTACTCTCTTCAGAGGAGAGCACAAACAGGCACTAATCAGAGTAGAAAGAGAAGTGGGAGGCCCCGCAGCACAACTGAGCAACAAGACAAGTACATTAGAGTCTCTAGTTTGAGAAATCGACGCCTCACAGGTCCTCAACTGGCAGCTTCATTAAATAGTACCCACAAAACACCAGTGTCAACGTCTACAGTGAAGAGGCGACTCCGGGATGCTGGCCTTCGGGGCAGAGTGGCAAAGAAAAAGGCAGATCTGAGACTGGCTAATAAAAGGAAAAGATTAATATGGGCTAAAGAACACAGACATTGGACAGAGGAAGATTGGAAAAAAGTTTTATGAACGACGAATCGAAGTTTGAGGTGTTTGGATCACACAGAAGAACATTTGTGAGATGCAGAACAACTGAAAAGATGCTGGAAAAGAGCCTGACGCCATCTGTCAAGCATGGTGATGGTCTTGTGATGGTCTGGGGTTGGTGCTGGTGGAGGTCATGTGATGGTCTGGGGTTGGTGCTGGTGGAGGTCATGTGATGGTCTGGGGTTGCTTTGGTGCTGGTGGAGGTCATGTGATGGTCTGGGGTGGCTTTGGTGCTGGTGGAGGTCATGTGATGGTCTGGGGTGGCTTTGGTGCTGGTGGAGGTCATGTGATGGTCTGGGGTTGGTGCTGGTGGAGGTCATGTGATGGTCTGGGGTTGCTTTGGTGCTGGTAAAGTGGGAGATTTGTACAAGGTAAAAGGGATTTTGAATAAGGAAGGCTATCACTCCATTCTGCAACGCCATGCCATACCCTGTGGGGGGCGCTTGACTGGAGCCAATTTCATCCTGCAACAGGACAATGACCCAAAGCCTCCTCCAAATTATGGCAGAACTATTTAGGGAAGAAGCAGGCAGCTGGTATCTGTAATGCAGTGGCCAGCGCAGTCACCAGATCTCAACCCCATTGAGCTGTTGTTGGAGCAGCTTGACCGTATGGTGCGCAAGGAGTGCCCATCAAGCCAATCCAACCTGTGGGAGGGGCTCCTGGAAGCAGGGGGGGAAATTTCTCCAGATTACCTCAGCAAATTAACAGCTAGAACGTCAAAGGTCTGCAATACTGGAATTGCTGCAAAAGGAGCGACGAAAGCAAAGTATGAAGTAGAAAATTATTATTTCAAATAAAAATCCTTATTTCTAACCTTGTCAATGTCTGGACGAGATTTCTATTCATTTTGCAACTCATTTGATAAATAAAAGTATCAGGGAAAACCCCAAACTTTTTGAACGGTAGTGTATATAGTTTTGAGGGATATGTTTTAGGAAAGCCCTTAAAGGGAACCAGTCACATAGGTTATGCCCCCCTTGCTGAGGACAGCACAACCTAGTGTCAGACCTGCTGTTTCCAGCGCTGTGTCCCTTATTCTGTAAGATGCTGTCGTTTTAGAGCATTTACCCCTCAAATCTTATTCTTGAGCAGGCTAGCTCCGCCCACTGACCGGTATTAACATGTTTCTACCTATTCAAAGTAATAGGTGTATCAGTTGAGTTGGGCGGGGCTAGCCTCAGGTGGGCGGGGTATGAAAAAAACTGACTCTTTGAATGATTCTTCTGGCTGAAAACTGCAGATTTGAGCATTAAATACACAAAAAAACTACAGCATCTTACAGAATAAGGGGCCCAGCGCTGGAAACAGCAGGTCTGACCCTGGCTTGTTCTGCCCTCAGCAAGGGAGGCATAATCTATGTGACAGGTTCTCTTTAAATTTCTTTTCACTCTGGGTTAAGGAGTCCAGTGGGCGGTCTAATCAGTGATTGACAGCCTTCTATGTATGAGTGGGCACACAGAGATAGCTGCCAATAACTGATAAGACCGCCCACTGGACTTCTTAACCCAGAATAGACAGAAATTTAAATGAATAAATTACAGGATCTACTAAATAATTTTCCACATAACTATATAGAAATCTGCTCAGCTCCTCCTGCTCTATAACATGGGGCCACAGATCAGATAACATGTCCTCAGCTCCTCCTGCTCTATAACATGGGGCCTGCAGATCAGATAGCATGTCCTCAGCTCCTCCTGCTCTATAACATGGGGCCACAGATCAGATAGCATGTCCTCAGCTACTCCTGCTCTATAACATGGGGCCACAGATCAGATAGCATGTCCTCAGCTCCTCCTGCTCTATAACATGGGGCCACAGATCAGATAGCATGTCCTCAGCTCCTCCTGCTCTATAACATGGGGCTGCAGATCAGATAGCATGTCCTCAGCTCCTCCTGCTCTATAACATGGGACCACAGATCAGATAGCGTGTCCTCAGCTCCTCCTGCTCTATAACATGGGGTCCACAGATCAGATAGCATGTCCTCAGCTCCTCCTGCTCTATAACATGGGACCACAGATCAGATAGCGTGTCCTCAGCTCCTCCTGCTCTATAACATGGGGCCCAGAGATCAGATAGCATGTCCTCAGCTCCTCCTGCTCTATAACATGGGACCACAGATCAGATAGCGTGTCCTCAGCTCCTCCTGCTCTATAACATGGGGCCCAGAGATCAGATAGCAAGACCTCAGCTCAACTTGCTCTATAAAATGGGGCCCACAGATCAGATAGCATGTCCTCAGCTCCTCTTGCTCTATAACATGGGGCCCACAGATCAGATAGCATGTCCTTAGCTCCTCCTGCTCTGTAACATGGGGCCGCAGATCAGATATCATGTCCTCCGCTCCCCCTGCTCTATAACATGTGGTCCACAGATCAGATATCATGTCCTAAGCTCCAGCTGCTCTATAACATGTGGTCCACAGATCAGATAGCTTGTCCTCAGCTCCTCCTGCTCTATAACATGGGGCCACAGATCAGATATCAAGTCCTCAGCTCAACCTGCACAATAACATGGGGCCACAGATCAGATAGCATGTCCTCAGCTCCTCCTGCTCTATAACATGGGGCCACAGATCAGATAACATGTCCTCAGCTCCTCCTGCTCCATCATATGGGCCCACAGATCAGATAGCATGTCCTCAGCTCCTCCTGCTCTGTAACATGGGGCCGCAGATCAGATAGCATGTCCCAGCTCCTCCTGCTCTATAACATGAGGTCACAGATCAGATAGCATGTGCTCAGCTTCTCTGCTCTATAACATGAGGTCCACAGATCAGATAGCATGTCCTCAGCTCCTCCTGCTCTATAACATGGGCCACAGATCAGATAGCATGTCCTCAGCTCCTGCTGCTCTATAACATGGGGCCACAGATCAGATAGCGTGTCCTCAGCTCCTCCTGCTCTATAACATGTGGCCACAATCAGATAGCATGTCCTCAGCTCCTCCTGCTCTATAACATGGGGCCCACAGATCAGATAGCATGTCTCAGCTCCTCCTTCTCTATAACATGGGGCCACAGATCAGATAGTATGCCCTCAGCTCCTCCTGCTCTATAACATGGGGCTCGCGGATTACATAGCGTGTTCAATGTGACAGGTCCCCTTTAAATAAGCGGAGGTGAAAAACCCTTTCAGCAAGCACACTTCTTTCCCTACCAGATGCTCGGGGCTTGGACTTTAGCTTGCTCCTAGACTACGCTGCACCACACGGCGCTTATAAATAAGATAATAAAGTGGAAAATGTACTTTTGTGGCAAGAGCAATTGCATTTTTAATAACTAGTTATTTTTAACCATGAAATACAGGCACATTAAAGATGCTCTCATCTCGGAACATAAATATCACAGGAGCCGCCGAATAATCCCAACTGCTATGTGAATTAGCAGGCAAAATATTTACCTCCACCATCTATTTGTTCATGGGGCGAGATGTGTTCCTGGGGCCTCCCGGTCAAATGAAATGTTTTGGAGGGAGCTAATTAACTTCTCGGAAGGCGCGCCCGTCAGCCAGCACTGAGCAGTGATAAATTTCACCCTGCATACCAAATGCCATAAAATTTTGATGGCATTTTACTTTGCGTGTAAAATTAAACCTCCCGAAAAGGTCAGAAAACTTGCAGGGTCCCTGCGATTAGCTAAAAAGAACAAATAGGAAGAGGTGGTGGCCACCGGGGAACTGAACTACAGCAAATATCATTTTCAGTTGGGGCTGTTCTATACCTGGGGGGGGGGTGGGTTGTCAGGGTTAAATATTAACTCTGAATTAGCTAAAGAATCTGCGCCGGGGGGAAGGGGGGAACCAGAATTGAGTCCCCTTTTAGTCAGTTATTTATGAGCTTGCAGCGACAGATCCCCAAATCAAGACGTTACCATGTAAAACAGCAACCAATTTACTGCAAATTGCTTCTGCAACAGGGGAATAATTTCCAAATGGACCCATTATGGACATTTACATAAAATTAAAATTCGTAAAAATGAGCAGCATGTTGAGCTCTCGGATTATCAACGACACGAGAGAGGTATTGTGGGTAATAAGTGATAGGCTTTTGTTGTGTGTTGACAGCCCCTTGTTGTGTCTGTTCAGTATGAAAACGAGCTTCTGGCTGTGCACCAATAAGACCAAGAACAACACAGGGAAAACGCGTGATCGCTCTATACAGCTCCAAAGAATCAAGTTCATTATGTAGTATTGAACAGTTGTTGTTATAAAGGTAGATAGTATACATTCTTCCACAAAAGGGGAGCTAATAGGCGGGGAGCGGCGGTGGAGAGACATCATAATAACCATGCCAGCAAATACAGCGTGTTCGGTATACAATGGAAAGTCATACAATGCTCTAATATATTTTTTTTATCAATTCCTTACAATGTTTAAAATCTCTGTTGGCATTCCTATAGTGAAAACCTTCAAGGGGTAAAAATCTGTCCTGGTCATGTGAAGCACATACAGGCGCCTGGGTTGTGAAAATTACAGTTGCCAGGGCTCTGTCGCAGCAGTAAGGCCTTGTCCCCACCGCACGGGTTTTTTAAACGGTTTTCGGTTTTGAAAACCGTCTGACAAACTTTGACATGGACCTATCCGGCAAACCCGCGCTGCCGGACGTTATTTTAGACCATCCATAACAGTAAGGGCATGTCCCCATGGCACCGGTTTGCGGTTTTGCAGACCGTCTCAAAAACCGTCCGCAAACTAACACGCCAGGCTATTATGGAAAACCGGTGCAGCAGTCACCACTGCACGGGGTTTCCGTCTGAAAAATATTGAGCATGTTCATTCTTCCACCCGGTTTTCAGGCGGAATATGAACATCTCAATGGGAGGGCTTTTCTCTGCAAACAGAATAGAAAAGCCGTCCCCCGGCGGCCATGTGCACGGCCCCAAAACAGAGCCACTACCGGTCGGAATTTGCACAGTACCTTGTGAACAGCCCCTAAACCTTCCTTCTGTGTGATTCATACAGCTTTTTAGAGCCAAAGCCAATCCAGCTTGTTTTTCCTTCGTTCATTAGAAATTGCTTTTAGATATACTATAGACTGTAGATAAACTTTGCTTACCTGCTGCTGAATACAGGATTTCTAACTGATGCAACAGTCTCTGTTAGGTCACATGACCTGCACGCTGATTGGCTGACAGACGCTGTGCTTTTGATGCTGACAGGAAGTCTCTCTCTATGCATTCTTATGAGAATGACCTTGAGCCTCTCATAGAAATGGATAGAGAGATTCACTTCCGGGTCACACAACTAGGCTGTGTGTTTTAGCAACTCAGAGAGCAGATCACATGAGCCAGTGGCAGCAGTGAGAAATCCTGTATTCAGCTGCAGGTCACATGACCCAGGGGCAGCAGTGAGAAATCCTGTATTCAGCTGCAGGTAAGCAGTGACTGACACTACTGTGTACCTAGAAGCAATTTCTAATGAACTAAGGACAAAGAAAACAGGAGATATAAAGAGGAGGACTGATGCTTCTTCTTCTTGCTGGAACCATTTCTTGCTTTGGCTCAAAAAACTGTATTAAAAACTTAAAAGGGTGTTACCATCTTATGAATTAACTTAAACGTCTAGGTAGAGGTAAATAAAAACTATTATCAAATATATTGCTGTTCCTATTGTGCTTAATTTTAGAGTTGGAGCAGTTCCTATATCCTGCTGGATTTCAGAAGCTTCTCTAGTTACCAGCTTTCTCTCTTTAGAAGTGGCCGGGTTGGTAACCTCACTCCCTGCTGTGTCTTATCAGCAGGACAGAGCTTCTCAGTCTCCGATTTTATATTTCTACTGAAAAAATAGGGTCACATGTATGAGAACTGTGTAAGTCTAATACTGCCCATAGGAACCAATCAGGGTCCTTCTTTCTTTTCATATAGTGTTCTGAAAAAAATGAAAGGGAAGCTTTAATTGTTTGCCATAAACCCTGATTGGTTGCTGTGGGCACCAAAGTCTAAGACCTAGACAGTTTTCATACATGTCCCCCTTAATCTTTAGAGTCACAGAGAAAAGCCTTGTACCATCCTGTCAGGGCTGCAGAGCACATAGCTGCAGCCGCTCAGCAAACAGTGTGTTTTGGCAGCATGTGAGTTTTTCTCTCTCACTAGAAGCTTATTGCTCACATTTATAGCCAGACATATTTTTGCCCTCATGTGATTCCGAGACTGTGGGACTCCAGCCCAAATTAGCTGTGCACTTGTGTCAGCTGAACAACTGATGCCTTGAACCTAACAGGCTACATTTTTTCCTTATATACTTTTGCCTAAAATTCTGCTCCAGTAGTTTACAAATTGCGTATTTTACATTTGCTAGTTTGTGATCCATATAGCACTATTAGTTACATAATACGGTTGAAAAAGACATCTGTCCAAAAAGTTCAACCAATGGTGGGGAAAGATTTGGATGAAGGGAGGGATATAGGACATTTTTAGGCTTAGTTTCTCATTGATGAACACTTTGGAACCCATATGTCAAGAACCAATCTGCCCTAAAGGAAGATTTCATTCCTGATCCCAAACTGGATCTACATTCGAAGGGTATGTTCACACGGCGTAATTGCGGGGCATACAGTACGCCCTGCAATTACGCGGGGTGTTCGGGAGTCGCGCTGATCGTCGCATACTCCTGCGGTGGGGGTGGGGGCTCATAGACAATCCCGCAGCCCCATAGACTGTCACTACACGCGGCGCGTAAGCACCCCGAATAAGTGACGTCACTTATCTCCCAGGGCGTACGATTTGATCGTATTGTACGCCCAAGGAGAGGAGGTGTAATCCATAGCTCTCTATGAGAACTATGGATTACCGTCATTTCGGCGCGCATATCGCTCTTATTAGAGTGCAAATACGATGCAAAATGCGCAACGAAATTAGCCTGTGTGAACATAGCCTAATAGACATTCCATATGGCTACAGACGTATTAATATATTTTAGCAGTAAAAAGTTATCTAAGCGTTTCTTGAAGCCCTCACCTGTTCCTGCTGTGACCAGCTCCTCAGACAGCTATTCCACAGATTCACAGTTCTCATGGTGAAGAAAACTTTTCTCTGGAGATACTTTTAACTCTAGGGAGCGTCCCCTTTGTCTTTTGAGGGGGCTTTACATGAAATAGCTTTTCTCCATATTTTTTGTAGGGGCTATTTATATACTTGTATAAATTAATCACATCTTCCTGGAGCTGTTTTTTCTCAAGACTAAATAGGTTTAATTCCTTTAACCTCTCCTCATAACTAAGATGCTCCATTCCTCTTATAAGTTTGGTTGCTCGTCTTTACATTCTCTAGCTCCATTACATCGTTTCTATAAACTGGAGTCCAGAACTGAACAGCATATTCCAAATGTGGCCGCACTAAAGCTTTATACAGCGGTAATATTACATCCCTGTCCTGTGAGTCTGTGCCTCTTTTAATACACGGCAATATCCTGCTGGCCTTAGAGGCTGCTGATTGACATTGTATTGGATATGGTAGCACAGCACCAATGACCACCAGAGGCGTACATTCCAAATCTGTAAAACCGTCCCCACTTATAATTTTTAATGCTGGTGCCCCCATGTGACAGAATCCTTTAGTCTCCTCCAGCCACCTGGACCTGGTTGCGTCAGCTTCCTTTGCTTCCCCCATAGCTCTGCCCTGCTGGACCTTGTAATCTATGGCCCTGTCTAGGTCAGTCTGCACATAAGTGCCTCTAATAGGGTAACCTTAAACGTTGTAATGTCTCTATTCAGAGGTAACTTTGGGGGAGTTATTTTGTCACATGAAAAGGAAAATAGGACTTTGCTGATTTAGTTGTTTTTTTTCTTTTTACAAATAATAATTTTCCAAATTCCATGCAATTTTTCTCGGTACATTACTCTGCACAAGTTATCTTGCGAATCCACCATCCAAGTGTTCAATGGTACCCTGTAGCTACAGTCTCTGCTTTTTCCTCAGCTAATCTCCCCCCTGCCACCTCGCGGTACAGATGGACTTGTGTTTCTATACAAGTGAAAATCATACAATGAACTGCAGAATTGGAAATACGTATAAAGTCGTGTTTACTGGAAAGTACATGTCATTAGGCTGCCCAAGCTAAAAATGGACGAACGTTCTGCATTGCCTAGTTATTCATTCCAACGAAGGGTTAAAATCCCCATTCACATCTAATAGGCAGCCCCCCCCCCCCACCCCCAGTTCGGGAGACCCAGTCTGCCGGAGGGCCCTGCTAATTGCAGAACCTCCATGATCCTCTCCCGCCTTCAAAATGCTCCGAGCCAAAACTGCTCCCGACAAATGGCATACGTATAATTAAGAGGAAACGTTCAGGCTCTTCGTTAAGCTTTCGGATATGATTTGCCAGAAATCAACATTTTGCGGGATCCTGTAAATAAAAATGGGGCAGAAGAGGTTCTATGGGGAGCGACGGCCGCAGAAAAGTGCTCGGAGACCAGTGAAAAGAGAGAAACAAGGGCTAATGAGGAATAACAGGCAGCTTGATGGAGGATATTAATTACAGCACAAAACTATAATCAGCCAGATCCATATTGACTTGGACTGTAGAAATCAGAGCAGTGAACTACAACCCCGGCTTCTGCTTCCTTGAACCCTTGGTGAATGCTGTTTTCATGTCTGTGCTCTATTCTGTCTCTATCTCTAAACTTCTGCCTCAACAGGCGTGTGTAGCCGGGCTAGAGAAGGGCAAAATATACTCATAATCTGTGCCCACTTTGCAAATACAGAAAATCAGCCACAGCAATTTCAGGAGCTGTACAAGATGTGATCTTCTAAAATGTGTTTTTTTTTTTTTACAATTTGCTACTGCAATATAATAAAAACAAGCATCAGTCGTTAGGGTATGTTCACACGGCTTATTGCGGCACGTACCATGTGCTTTGGAACCATGAGCTAATCAGCGCATAAGTCCAAAACGGGGGGGCGGCCCCATAGGCATAGGTGAGCATGGTCAGCGGCGCGTAATCGGCGCTAACAATTCACATGTAAATTCTCCCCCCGCACTACAATACGATCATATTGTACGCGCGGGGGGGCGACGCGTAATCCATAGCTCTCTATGAGAGCTATGGATTACCGTAATTGCAGTGTGCATTTCACCGCGTATAAAACGCAATACGCGCCCAAATGTGCGTGGTAATTTAAGCCGTGTGAAAATACCCTTATAGTTTTCAAAATGTCGTTTTAGCATGATAAAGGGGTTTTCTCACTACAGGCTTTCACAGACATAAGCGGTTTCTCTCTCTCTTAGGGCTAGCCCTCACGGTATGGTTTTTTGGTTGGCTTTTCAGACAGTTTTCGGTTTTAGAAACTGTCTGAAAACTGACATGCAACCCTATCCATAAACTTTGATAGAAAATCCGTTCAGCAGTCCCCACTGAACGGATTTTCTGCCAGACTGTTTTTCATGCCGACAGCAGTCTGAATGTATGTATTTATATGTATGTATGTATAATAGTAAGCAGTCCAGCGTGTAATTGCCTGTTTCCTCCCTTTGTAGCAATAAATGAGACGGACGCACGGTAAGCCGGATACTCCTATGGCTACAATAAGAGACCAGGACTAAGATTTCACATAGAAACGCGTCGGTTCTTGGAGTCTAGTGCATACCCTGTTGGGTGGTTGCGTCCATGTGGAGCATGAACTTGTACCGTAACTACTACTTGTAAGTTTTTTAAAAAAAATGTTTGAATTAAAGACAAATATGTTTTAACTTCGGTACAGACTGCTTGGTCCCCACTGTGCATGCCCGCTTACAGGGCAAACTTTAGGACGCTGGTTATCTACTCTCATTTTGCTATGTATGTATGTATGTATGTATGTATATGTATATATATATATATATATATATCACACAAACACGTGGTTATATATATATATATATATATATATATATATATATATATATATATATTTATACATATGCACACATATACACAAATAAAAGTGTCCCAACACGTTAACATTTTTTCATTGTAATACATGGTCAATGGCCAAAAATAGTCCAAGAACTTTACAAAATCTATACATGAACCTGGACAAAATCAGTGACAAAAACAGTTTAAAAAAAAAAAAAAAAAAAAAATTAAACTGCCAAAAAAACAACCATTTTTGTGTCAAAGAACAGTCGTAATGGATGGTTCTGCTAGAGTCAAAACCGAGCAGATATTGTCCTGTAAACGCACCCTTACAGCTTCAAATCCAAGGGCGTGTCTTCCCTCACTGAAGACTGGTGACATCATCACACCATCTTCCTGCTCCTTCCTTAGTCATCATAATCATTCTGTGTGAGCAGTGGGAGAGGATGTCGCAGCTCTGCAGACCCCCCTCAATGGTAATTTCTCATATCTGCAGAGCTGTCACTTCCCTCCACAAGCTCCTTATAGCCAGAACACCTGCATTGGTGTAAACAGTTATACATACAGCCAGAACTGATGAAACAAATGAGAGAAATGCAAACTGCTCACCCCTCTGTTATTAGGCAGGATGTAGAGGAGGAGCAGAGTGTATAAGGCTGTGTTATATGGGTGGTGGGAGCAGAGTGCATAAAGCTGTGTTATATGGGGGGGGAGTGAGTCTAGCAGCTGGAGACTCAGTAATTGCCCAGGTCCTTCACACAGAGCTATCACTGTGAGAGGAGCAGAGACACTGGCCTTTATTACACAGACACAGACATGGCCAGCACAGAAAGCTGATGGAGCTAGTTTTACTTTCATTTTTCCACAGCTCAGTAAGCACAGAGAGTGCAGGCAGCCAATCACAGCACAAGGGGCATGTCCTGACAGGGCTGAACTAAATATCAGACAGCCAATCACAGCAAAGAGACTGTGGCCCGACATCAGGCTGCAGAAATAGCTCTAGAAACTCAGATTAGCCAATAGCTGCTATACTAAATGATTTCGGTAATACAAACAAATTGCAAAAGTGCTTATTTTTACTGTCCCGATCATTACAGATATGATCTTTGCAGTGAGAAAACCCCCTTAAAGGACAAGGAGACTTTTTAAAGTCTGCACCATTTGTGTTTTTTGCTTTCTTTTTTTTGTAGCCTCATCTTCCAAGAGCCATATTTTTTTAATTTTTTCCAGCAACATAGCTGTATGAAGGCCTATTTTTTGTATTTTTAATGAATTTAAAACAATATATAATGTATTAAAGAGGCAAAATATTATTTGTGGGACAGAATTGGAAATAACACTAAATCGACTTCCTGCACTCTGTGTCTTGTCTTTGTGATCCTGTTTCTGTTCCTGCCTGGAGCTGACCTCTGCCTATCGGTTGTATCCTGTCTGCTGGACAGCTATTCTGTATCCTGTCTTCTAGCCATCCGTTGTACCTCCTAGTTTATGACCACAATTCCACTGGGTTCATAGATGCAAACTCATACAAAGGGAGTCTCACAGGCTTTGTTTAAGAGTCTTCTGTTCTTTGCTCTCAGGCTTAGAGAAGTGAGCAGGGGAGACCCCTGGTGGGCCTCTTGGCATGTTGGGCCTATAACTGGCAAGAGGCAGAGTGAAAGAGTCTTATGTATCATGTGCAGGATAGGTCCCAAGAATCATCTCCTCTGGTGGGCTTAGAGAGTCTACTCTATTGGGAAACCCCAAGAATCAACTCCACTGGTGGGCCCCAAGAATCATCTCCACTGGTGGGCCTCAAGAATCACCTCCACTGGTGGGCCCCAAGAATCACCTCCACTGGTGGACCCCAAGAAGCACCTCCACTGGTGGAGCCCCAAGACTCACAGCCACTGGTGGATCCGCAAGAATCATCTACACTGGTGGGCCCCAAGTACCTCCTCTGGTGAAGCCCCAAGAATGACCTCCACTGGTGGGCCCCAAGAATCAACTCCACTGGTGGAGCCCCAAGAATCAACTCAACTGATGGGCCCCAAGAATCAGTTCCATTGGTTTACTCCAAGAATCATCTCCACTGGTGAACACAATGCATCCCAGTCCAACACGGTTTGCTTTAATGTACTAAGTTAAGGCTATATATATAAATCAAGAAGGTGGTGTTACAAAAAATTACGTAGGCTAATAAACTGGCTACAGCTCTACACAAAAAAACCTTCAGTTGATGGAGCAGGAGGAGCAGGGTTGATATATACTGATGCCAGAAGGGTTTCCTTATCACTTCATTTAAACCTCTTATCATTCTAGGTTTAGGAGTCCAGTGGGCAGTCCTACTCACTGACCGCTATTTCTGTATGCACAGTTATTTATGGCAGGTGATCAATTACTGAGTAGGACTCCCCAGTGGACTCCTAAAGCCAGAAGGAGGAGAGATTTGAATGAAGGACAGTCTCTGGTCTCTGCTTCATTTGCGGTCCCAGGGTCTTGATGTTCAGACGTCTAGTAAAGAGATATAACTCAATGCACTTGGTCCCTAATGCAAAATACCATCCCTAGCTGTCACTCTATATTTATAGCTCTGCTGTCTTCTTGTGTGCCAAAAGGACCATCTATGTCCTTCTATGACACCATGGTCAGAGTCCATCTCCAGCTTCTGCACCCTCTGTAGCAGGCATCCTCAAACTGCAACTCCCATCATGCATTTAAATAATCTGTTACAGTGAGAATTATGGGAGTTGTAGTTTCCCAACAGCTGGCGGGCCGCAGTTTGAGGATGCCTGCTCTAGTTACCCTACTGATATTGCGGCTTAATCCTGGGAATCCAATGGTATAGTGCTTCACTGTGTACAATCTATTTGATGGTTTGGTCTTTTAATGTGCACCCAGTTCTTTGTGCTTTTATATAAAGTGTTGTATAGAAGTGTTGATGGATTCTTATAGTCGAAGGGGCACAAAGCACAAGTCTGACCAAGGTACAATGTGGGTCAAGAGTGCCGTCAATGGTCCCTTAAACTGCGATTGGCTTCTACCAGAAAATAACTACTGATTATATTTCTATAAAACTAAGTACTTTGACATCAGATTCAGGATAAACAAGCTGATTTTAAAAACGTTCCCTGGAAGCCCAGATAATTGTGAGGGAAACCGATAAAAGGAGAAATTTTTATGGTTTGTTTTTAGAAGTTTGGTCCTGGAAGGAACAGAGGTTAAAGGTGTATGAAGCTTTCCGAATAATTAGCCAGTGTAGACCATCTGTGGAAGTGAAAACCATCCCTCCGTCCCTGCACTGTGTCCTATTAAATGCTGCACTCCTGCTGAAGCCGGGCACGTTAATAATTCTCTTTAATTTATAATGACCTGCTCTTCTAATTTACTTCTGACGCTGCCAGTGTTGGTCGGGCTACGGTTGTATCTTATCTCACCTGATAATTAACAGGCGATAAAAGCATTTCATTAATACATAATACAGTTCTTGTAGCTCACAAAACTCATAGGCAAATGTATACAGTATGTAGTGCAGTCATTGTATTCATACATGAAAAAAACTTTGAGATTCTTAGTTCACACGTTTTGATAAAAAAATATTTAAGCCACCCACGGCTTACAATGGGATCTCAAGGCGGGTGGTCCTACGCTATCTTTACCTCTCAATAGAGCCAAATTCAGGCTTCTCATTGGGTCAACCGACCTCCATTATCCAGAGAGAAAAAATAAAAAAACACCAACCTTTTAAACATGCTGCACTGATATAACAGCCTGTGAAGGAAGGGGTGCCTCCATTTTGGTTTCCTGCACCCCACCCACTTTTCACAGGCTGTTATATCAGTGCAGCTTGCAGGGTTGGGGTCTTTCTCTCTGGATTATGGAGGTCGGTTGGCCCAATGAAAGGCCTGAATTTGGCTCTATTGAGAGGTAAAGAACCAATTAAAATATAACTTTTAATGTTTACATATATAAAAAATAGTGGCGAAAAAAAACCTTTACCCAAGGAAAAAAAATTTAAAAAACTGTCCCATGGGAAAAAGGAACGGCTGTAATACACACTATTAACCCCCTAGGTGCAATACTCCACTGCCAAAACCAGGTTTATCGTCCCAAAACAAAGGGACGTCCCGTCACGAACCTTCCCCTTTACTAGAAAAGCCCTTTAATCCCACATTCCAAAATCCAACTGTTTCGACCCTCCAAATCCTGGGTTTCCCGGGGGGGGGGAAATATAGGAAAAACTTGCCAAGTAAAAAAAATATTCCAGCATGCAAATGACAACAATGAAAGATAATTTTTTGTACTGACAAAAAAGAGCTGCATCGCCCGGCATAGCATCGGACAGTTTGCACTCTGTCGTACCAAAGGTGAAAGAGCGGATGTACCATTTCAAACCCGGATTGGGGTTTTTAAACCCGTGTCATTTCCAATGAGTAAAACTAGAGGGGTCTACAGGCCAGTAAGTGCTAATTTGCATGTTTTTAAATTCCCTGTGTCAGTACAAACTTCTTTTTGCTTGTTTTTATTGAGTGTTTTGAATCCCCTTCTGTGTCGTACAAACTCTTGATTGTTTTTGTTGAAACCTTTGAATGCCCTTTGGTGCGTCCCCATTTTTTTTGTCATTAGCATGCTGGATATTTTTTTGTACTAGTGGGAAGTTTTTTTCCCCCTTTTTGTATCCCCAGGGGATTTGGATTAGGGGGGAGAAAAATTTGGGAGTTTTGGGGAAAGTGAGGATTTAAAAGGGTTTTTTAGTAAGGGATAGGGTTGGCGGGACCCCCCTTCGTTTGGGACGATATCCCGGTTTAGGCAGTGGAGTATTTGTACCTAGGGGTTAATAGTGTGTATTACGCCGTTTTTCCCTTTTCTATGGTTTCAGTTTTTTAATTTTTTATTCCTTGGGTAAAGGTTTTTTTTCGCCACTATATTTTTATTATGTAAACTTAAAAGTTTTTTTTTAAATTTTTTCTCTCCCCACTTGGGGTTTTTTTTTGTTTTGATAAGTGAGAACAGTGGCCTTATTTTAGGACCATAAACCCCGGTTATATTTTATTGAAGGTAAAGATAGGTGGGCCACCCCGGCCTTTTAGATAAAGTTGTAAGTCGTGGGTGGTTTCAACATTTTTTAATAAAAAAGTGGAATAAGAATTCAAAGTTTTTTTTATGTATGACAGATAGCATAAATGCTTTTTAGGGTTTCCTGTATTGTATAGTATTGTTTGGGACCCTTTTAGGCCAAGTTATGATGTCTTGGGATTTAAAAAGGGGAGTACCCCCCTGCTTTTGATGGATATGGGTGGATTGCATAAACTCAGATAGGTGCTGGGCCCACCTATGCGATCCACACCTATTTTGGAAAAAAGCCCCCAAAACATGGACTTTTTACATAATTACCAGAAAAAAGAAAATGGGGGCCCTCACCGGTGCCCAAAGTAGCGCTCACTGGGAAGAAAGGCAGTAAGGACATGCAGTACCCACTGTATGTTAGGGCCTTAGACCCCCAGTTTACTGCTGCACCTCACAATAATGTAAGAGCAGTAAGGGGCATGTAGTACCACACTGTACTGTAGAGGGCCAAAACCCACAATCACTATTGCACCCATAATACATGTAAGAGCGTACAGGACTTTTGACCGCACGTATGTAAGAGGCGCTATAGAAAACCCAAACTATATGCACCTCACTAATACTGTAAGAGCATACAGGACATGTATACCCCCACTGTATGAGAAAAGGGGCTATAGACCTCCAATCACTGCCTGCACCTCACTAATACATGTAAGAGCAGTACAGGACATGTAGTACCGCACTGTACTGTAGAGAGGGGCTATGGAGAGCTAATCACTTCACTTCCTACTCCCCATGGTCATAACAGGACAACAGCCGTACTATATGGCGACTCATGTTAGGTGATCTTAGTGCTAATTTTGCACCAGGGTCCATGAGCTTCACGCTGCACCTCTGCTACCTACTTTTTAAAGACATCTTTTAGGTGAAGGAGACCGGGGAACAGTCCTCGTCCGGGGAGAAGTAGTCATTTATCAATGTCACACTTCTGAATTAATACTCCCTATTTGAAGTATAAGAAAATGAAGTCTATTATTATTATGGATTTAATTACTTTTTTTTTTTTTGCTCAATTAATCCACCGTTTAAAATATGTATGGAAATGCTGAGCTTGGGTGAATATACAACATATTCTACAATAACGTGTAACTAAAGTCCTATTAATTTTTCATAACCGCCCCAATTATTTTTATCCCCACAAAACTATGAAAAGTCCCTGCTTTATAGTTGTAAAATCCCACATCTTTCTATTTTTTTTTTTTCCTCTCTCCTGCTGCTTCTAGTTTGATGGCGATAATGCTGATTTTGCAGCTGGGAGCTGAATAATAAAAATATCTCCCTCCAGTGACTAGAATTAAAATTAATTATTTATAACGCACCGACAAATTCCCTGGCTCTATACAATGCAGAACGCCACAGAACAGTGCCTGTACGGGAGAGTCATTAGCAGGAATTCTGGGTAATGTGTCTGACCTGCCCTCATATATAATGTGGTACAACAATCCTATACGCAGGCAGTTTTTTTTTAGTCTAGTGTATGAAAAACCAAAACTCCATGTAAGTTTACTAAAGTTAAAATGATGCATTATACTGTAGAGGGTTTTCTTTTAGAAGTGTAGGACTATACATATTCAGTGAGTCAATTACACTGGGATTCAGGAGTGAAGACAGAGACACAAGAGGGGCATACATTAGTGTAATGGCAAGCACTGTCCATGCAGATTTCACAAACTACATTACACCTTCATAGAAAATGTAAAAATGGCCACTAAAAAAAAAAGTTCACATTTTTATTGCTTCTGTTTCCCCTTCATGCTTTACTCAAAAACACAAACACGTGCCCATACTTATAGCTCAAGGGCTGGATAATAGACTAAACCCAGTAGGAGGCAGTATAAGCCCCAGTGCTACCTGGGAGAGATCTAGGTGCAGATAACTAATGAGCAGTAGCTCACACACCCATTCACCAGGAGGGCAACTCAATGATAAAAAACTGGACAAAGGATAAGAACCAGTTCACACCAGGATGCAAAAAAGCCACAAAATAATACAACAGGAAACTGTCTTATCAGTATTTTTGCATTTGTACACCCCCTCACCTGCCTTCTATACATGAAAGGGGGTAGTTGTTGGTATTACAACTGTATACCACCTTCATAGAAAATGTAGAAATGGCCACCAAAAAGTAAAAGTTCACCTTTTTATTGCTTCTGTTTCCCCTTCATGCTTTACTCAAAAACACAAACACGTGCCCATACTTAGAGCTCAATGGCTGGATAATAGACTAAATCCAGTAGGAGACAATATAAGCCACAGTGCTATCTGGGAGAGATCTAGGTGCAGATGACTAATGAGCAGTAGCTCACACACCAGTATGCAAAAAAGCCACAAACTAATACAATGGGAAACTGTTATCAGTATTTTTGCATTTGTACAACCACTACTTTGCCTTCTATACAAGGGGGTGGTTGTTGGTATTATAACTGCATATAGCTAAGGCGATACAAAGGGGGCCAATTATACAGATACGTGTGGTGCACTCTGCTGGCTTACAGCTTATAACGTCTCTACCATTCAATTGGGTGGGCTGCCCAGCACATTTCAGGTGTCCAGCACCCAGTTCTGGCACCCTCTGCTCCCCAGTATTTAGGGCAAAAAATTACACACTGGAAGACATAAGGCCATACTTACAGCTCAATGGCTGGACAATAGACTGAACCCAATAGGAGGCAATATAAGCCCCAGTGCTACTTTGGAGAAATATAAAAGGTGCAGATAACTAATGAGCAGTAGCTCACACACCCGTCCACCAGGAGGGCAACTCAATGATAAAAAACTGGACTTTGGATAAGGTCCAGTTTACACCAGTATGCAAAAAAGCCACTAAGTCATACAAGGGGAGACTGTACAAACACAAAAATACTGATAAGACAACCACTTGCACGCCTTATATACATGAGGAGGGTGGTTGCTGGTATTCTAATTGCATATAGATAAGGCAATATAAAAGGTACCATTTATACAGAAACGTGTGGTGCACCATGCTGGCTAACAGCCTATAACGCCTCTACTATTCAACTGGGCAGGCTGCCCAGCACACTTCAGGTGTCCAACACAAAATACTGACACCCTCTGCTCCCTAGTATTTAGGGCAAAAAATTACAAACTGGAAAAATATCAAATATGAGGTTTTAATTGATACAGTGGCCACTATATTCCGCAAGCTCACAAACTATGTCAAGGTTCCTCGTTTTTTTTTGTGAGTTCCTAAACTAACCATTTACAAATAAATCACAGAAAAATGGGACATTATTTTCTCAAATACGCAAACGAGGCCATACTTATAGCTCAATGGCTGGACAACAGACTGAACCCAATAGGAGGCAATATAAGCCCCAGTGCTACTTGAGAGAAATATAACAGATAACGTATGAGCAGTAGCTTATACCCCCATCCCTTTATGCTTTATACTGCAGCTCACAGTGTCATACAGTGTGAGTTTGAGCCATTAATGGGGTTTTCTCACTACAAAGATTAGCTTTCAACATGAAGGGACAGGTCATTGAAGACTTTTTCTAAATAATCTATTGATTTTACGTTAGTCAGGAGATAAGAGAGATTGAATCTGCTCCGAGTGCACACAGACTTCTCTGCTTACCTGACCAGAACTCTGCTATGTGATTAGAGCAGGATGTGATGTCACTATGGATAGACAGAGCTCACTAATTATCTCTAACAAGATTAGCTTTTCTTTACAGATAAGCAATTGTTTTCAGTTCTCACAGCACATGTACCTTTTGTTTACTGAAGATTAGCTCTCCTGCTCTTGTACGTGTAATGTCGCAGCTAGTTACATTGAAGCTCAATATTCTTATCACTGCTATAGAACCACCCACAGTCTGACGAGGCAGAGTGAGTGTAAAACTGCCTGTGACTCTGTAAGACAGCTTGGTGCGAAAACCCCTTTAACCTGTGTCAGGCCAGGACACTCTACCATATTATGGATGCAAAATGTGCCTGTAAAACTGGTCAGTCTATGGCTTGGTTTACACAAAGCAAATTGGATGCTGAAAATTATGCATGTTTTTCAAGTGAAAACGACATGTAATTTACGCTCGTTTTTGAGGCATCTTGAAAGGGGTGTTCCCCATATACTTTCATGGCATATTGACAGAATAAAGTCTGATCGGTGCTAGCCACACTTTTGGGACCCACAGCAATCTAAGGGAACAGGCTCCCGAAAGTGTTGGCTAAGAATGGAGAGTTGGTTGTGCATGCACAGGACTCTATATTCTGATTTATGGGCGTTCTGAGTACAATTGAACACACCACTCCCCTGTACCGGGAACTCCCATAGAACAGAATGGAGAACACAGCGCTCCCCTGTACTGGGAACTCCCATAGAACAGAATGGAGAACACAGCGCTCCCCTGTACCGGGAACTCCCATAGAACAGAATGGAGAACACAGCGCTCCTCTGTATTGGGAAACCCATAGAAGAGGATGGAGAGAACACAGCGCTCCCCTGTACTGGGAACTCCCACAGAACGGAATGGAGAACACTGCGCTCCCCTAAACTGGGAACTCCCATAGAACAGAATGGAGAACACACGCTCCCCTGTACTGGGAACTCCCATATAACAGAATGGAGAACACAGCGCTCCCCTCTGCTGGTAAACTCCCATAGAACAGAATGGAGAACACAGCGCTCCCCTGTACGGGGAACGCCCATAGAACAGAATGGAGAACACGACGCTCCTCTATACTGGGAACTATCATAGAACAGAATAGAGAGTTGTGTGCAAGCGTGAACGGTCTAATTTCTGTGCTGATACTTTCATGGGCCCATTCTGGAAATGGTATCCACACCTATCAGTATTTTATGTTGATAGGCCATCAAACTCTATGGTGAGAACACCCCTTTAAATGTTTCTTTGATGTATTTTTACATGTTTCTCTTTCTTTGATTTTTAGGCTGATAAATTTACGAATCACAAAATGCACCAGTTACGCATCAAACAACAATCTGGAGGCATATTCATTGCATTTTGCATAATCCCCATTGACTATTATATAATTACAGTATCTCACAAAAGTAAGTACACCCCTCACATTTTTGTAAAATTGTATTATATATTTTTATGGACAACACTGAAGATATGACACTTTGATACAATGTAAAGTAGTGAGTGTACAGCTTGTATAACAGTGTATATTTGGTGTGTCTTCAAAATAACTCACACACCCATCAATGTCTAAACCGCTGGCAACAAAAGTAAATACACCCCTAAGTGAAAATGGACAAATTGTGCCCAAAGCGTCAATAGTTTGTGTGGCCCCCCATTATTTTCCAGCACTGCCTTAACTCTCTTGTGCACTAGAGATACACAGTGTGCAGCCACTGGAATCCTCTCCCTCTGTTAGAGACCTTGCGCTCCTCCACCTTCAGTTTGAGGATGCCCCACAGATGCTCAATAGGGTTTATGTCTGGAGACATACTTGACCAGTCCAGCACCTTTACTCTGATTTTCTTTAGCAACGCAGTGGTGGTCTTGTAGGTGTTTGCGGTCGTTATTATGTTGGATACTGCCCTGCGGCCCAGAAGGGAGGGGATCATGCTCTGCTTCAGGATGTCACAGGACATGTTATCATTCATGGTTCCCTCAATGAACTGTAGCTCCTCACAGCCGGCAGCACTCATGCAGCCCAAACTATGACACTCACACCACCATGCCTGACTGTTAGGCCGTGTTCACACGGCTTATTCCCGACGGATTTGTGAGCCGTATTGAGCTCACAAATCCGCCGTGAATAAGGGGCGGGACGGGGGCGGGGCCGGAGCGCGGCGTGGGCGCCGCTCCCGGCCCCATAGACAATGCATTGTTTACGGCGCGTACGCACCGTAAATAATGTGCATGTCACTTTCTCCACCCGCGGCGGATTTGCCGAGCGGGGAGGAGCGACGGAATCCACTGTTCTCTATGAGAACTGTGGATTACCGTAATGACAGGGACGGATTGGCGCCATACTGCAGCGCAAATCCGGCGCGGAGTACGGCGCTAATCCGTCCCCAAATAAGCCGTGTGAACGAGGTCTTAGACAAGACACACTTGTCTTTGTACTTCTCACCTAGTTGCCACCACACTCCCTTGATATCATCTGAACCAAATAAGTGTATCTTGGTCTCATCAGAGCACAGGACATGGTTCCAGTTATCCATGTCCTTAGTCTACTTGTCTTCAGCAAACTATTTGCGGGGTTTCTTGGGTATCATCTTTAGAAGAGGCCCCCTTCTGGGACGACAGCCATACTGACCAATTTGATGCAGTGTGCGGTGTATGGTGTGAGCACTGACAGACTGTCAAAATGATCCCAGCCTGCTAGTAATTCAGAATGCATAGTTATATTTCCTGCCAATATTTTGGCTCTGGGATGTAAATTGATGTCTTTCTATACTGATGAGGCACTACAAGGGGTCAATGCTTTACTCAATGGGTTCCCTGATCTGGAGAGGCTTTCAATGGCCAAGAACGGTGAGTGTAGTAGTTGTGTCCCAGCCGTAACAGTCAATTAATCTCCCAAAAAATGGGAATCTCGCAAGAGAACAGAGAGAGTGACTATTAATCACTATATTTACTATTTTGCCATAGGCAAACTTAAACTCTGTCAGTTCTCAATCTATAAGACACTAAAACATAACTTTTATTATGTATAACACAACCTCTATGCGCACTATTTAAAAACCTGATTTCTAACCTCTCAATTTTTCCCTTCCTACTTGTGAAGGAATAACTCCCTTTCCATTATCAAGTCTAGTGGAACCCCACCTACTAACAGGAAAACCTTATATATACAGTAATTTACTAACTCCAGTACGGGATCCCAAGCCTCCTACTTGGGCAGTTATCCCTAATCTAATGGACATAAAACATATAAGGCTTCCTTGTAACACCCTCTACAGCGGGTGATACTTTGTAGAAAGAGGTGAGAAATCACAATTTAAAATGTCATGCATGACCTCCCCATTTACTCAATGGGTTCCCTGATCTGGAGAGGCTTTCAGTGGCCAAGAACGGTGAGTGTAGTAGTTGTGTCCCAGCCGTAACAGAACCCTCCACCTGCTGTGCGTGGTAAAGCAATGATAACAGTATCACTGGCATAATGCGATCCATTAACACTAAAACCCACAATAAGCAGACAAAACAACAAACAGAAAATCACCTAGTACGAGCCTCGCTGCTATTATTCCATGGTGGCAAATTGAAAGTACTGTTTCTTGATTATAACTTAAGCTCACTTAGTGCATTTACCGTGTCTGCTATCTGGGGAACAAGGAGGCGTTAATATTCCCTCTAATGCTATATAATTCTGCCAGCTTTATGTTCTGTAAAATACATATACAAAAACAGGAAGTTATAAATGTGGAGGAACCAGCGACTCTATTGTAATAACAATGATGGCGGCTGTCAGGACGCGCGGTTGGAGCCCCTGTGTACGGTGCAGAGCACTGCTTGCACTTAGAATAGAGTGAGGAGCGGGAGATGCTGGGAATGACTGACACGTGTGTGCAAATGTCCCCACGACAGCCGCTCTCGCTGACAGCTGTAATTCTACCACTCTGGTTGGAATCAAGATAATGGAAATTATAGTTGTTCTCCCTGGTTTTTAATTGTCTCTTAATTACATGTTTCCCCCCCATCTATAAACAATCTCCTGTGTTAGTTTGTTAAGAGAGACTCCATTGTCTGCATGTGCACTCCTACCCTGCCTACTGTGTATTCTACATTACCCCAGCGTAGAATACCTCAGCCCAGCATGCCCCTGCCCAGTATACACCAGCCCAGCATATCCTGGCCCAGTATACACCAGCCCAGCATGCCCCCGCCCAGTATACCCCAGCCAAGCATGCCCCCGCCCCGAATACACCAGCCCAGCATATCCCGGCCCGGTATACACCAGCCAAGCATGCCCCCGCCCGGTATACCCCAGCCCAGCATGCCCCTGCCCAGTATACACCAGCCCAGCATTTCCTGGCCCAGTATACACCAGCCCAGCATGCCCCCGCCCCAGGGGCGTCGCTAGGCTAGTTTATTCGGGGCACAAGCCCCGAACAATCCTGCCTGTGCCCCGAGTCTCAGATCGTCGGGTTGCAGGCAGCTGCTATGTGCCTGCAGCTCCGACGATCTCCTGAGCTGTATGTGAATCCTCTAAACACACAGCTCAGAGCCATTATTCAGTGCAGGGAGGCAGAGGGAGAGCGACTGCACCAGTTGCCAGTGTTTAGCAGGGAGGAGGGGGCGCCTGTCATCACTGAGGCTCCTGACTGTCAGAACCTGGCAGTCAGGAAGCAGTGAGTGAGGAGCTGCGCCCCCTGCTGTGCACTGCTCACGGGTCCCGGACCATGCAACTACTCAGCCTTGGAGGCAACAGCAGCAGCATCATCCACAGGTGCCCAGGGAGGTCTCAAGTGAGTGAGTAGCCTCACTGTAGAGACCTGTGCTAGATAGTATAATAAGGGCAACACCACATAATCTTCATTAATATGAATTGTACTTAATGTATATATGCATGTGTGTGTTTATATGTGTATTTGTGTATGCATGTGTGTGTATATATGTTTGTGTGTATGCATGTGTGTATATAAGTTTGTGTATATGTGTATATGTGTGTATGTGTGTGTGTATATGTATGCATGTATGTGTATATATATGTTTGTGTGTGTATATATATGTGTGCATGTGTGTGTGTATATATATGTGTGCATGTGTGTGTGTATATATATATATATGTGTGCATGTGTGTATATATATATATGTGTGCATGTGTGTGTGTATATATATATATGTGTGTGAATGTGTGTATATATATATATATATATATATGTGTATATATATATATATATGTGTATGCATGTTTGTGTGTATATATATATATATATATATATTTGTATTTGTGTATATGTGTATATATATATGTGTGTGCATGTGTGTATACATGTGAATGTGTATGTACTGTATATATCTGTGTTTATGTGTATAAACACACATATCCACAATATTGCCCCATTTGCGTCACTAAACATAATCCTGCCTGTTCTGTCCTTTACACATGTAAACTACAGCCTGATGATGAATTGTATCTGAATATAATTTTTTTATACCCGTCATTCGTCAGGATTGCGTGCGTTTTTAGCTGCTGCAGCCAGACAAAGGGTACGTTCACATGGCATAATTGCGGGGCGCGTTTTGTGGTGTATTTGCGCTTTAATACGCTCTCTATGAGAGCTATGAATTACCATGTTGTCTTCTCTGGCGTACAATCTGATGGTATTGTACGCTGGAGGAGAGAAGTGACAGTCCCCCCGATAGAAGCCGCAGTTCTTGGGGCGTGAAAAATGCCGCGTGAACCCCGTCCTACTGAGCAAAACTTAACACAAATGGCACGAGCCCCGGATGTCTTGGGACTCTAGCAACGCCCCTGCCCCGCCCAGTATACCCCAGCCCAGCATGCCCCTGCCCAGTATACACCAGCCCAGCATGCCCCTGTCCAGTATACCCCAGCCCAGCATGCCCCTGCCCAGTATACCCCAGCCCAGCATGCCTCTGCCCAGTATACCCCAGCCCAGCATGCCTCTGCCCAGTATACCCCAGCCCAGCATGCCCCTGCCCAGTATACACCAGCCCAGCATATCCCGGCCCGGTATACACCAGCCAAGCATGCCCCCGCCCGGTATACCCCAGCCCAGCATGCCCCTGCCCAGTATACACCAGCCCAGCATGCCCCTGCCCAGTATACACCAGCCCAGCATGCCCCTGCCCAGTATACACCAGCCCAGCATGCCCCTGCCCAGTATACACCAGCCCAGCATATCCCGGCCCAGTATACACCAGCCCAGCATATCACGGCCCAGTATACACCAGCCCAGCATATCACGGCCCAGTATACACCAGCCCAGCATATCCCAGCCCAGTATACACCAGCCCAACATATCCCAGCCCAGTATACCCCAGCCCAGCGTAACCCAGAACAGTATATCCCAGCTGAGCATAGCCCAACCCAGCATATCCCGGCCCAGTATATCCCAGTCCAGCATATCTTGGCCCAGTATACCACAGCCCAGCATTCCCCATCCCAGCGTAACCCAGCTCAATATACCACGGCCAAGTATACCTCATCCCAGCACAAGCCGGCCAAGTATATTCCATCCTAGCAGATCTCAGTCCAGTATACCCCATCTTAGCATAACTCGACCCAATATACCCATCCCAGCATACCCCGGCCCAGTGTACCTCATCCTAGCAAACCCTGGCCTTGTTAACTCCAGCCTAGTATAGACCAACATATTCCAGCCCAGTATAACCCATCTAAGCATAACCCAGCTTAGTATACCCCGGCCAAGAATACCCCATCCCAGCATAATCCAGCCAAGTATACCTCGGCCCAGTACATCCCAATCTAGCATACCCTGGCCCAGCATTTCTCAGCACAGTATACACCAATCCTAGTATACTCTGGCCCAGTATACCCCAACCCAGCATGCCTCGGCCCAGTATACCCCGGATTCAGTATACTCCAGGTCCAGTTTGCCCCCGCCAAGTATACCCCAGTCCAGTATACTCCAGCTCAGTTTACCTTAGTTCAATATGCTCTAAACCAGTATACCCCAGTCAAGCATAGCCCGGCCCAGTATACCCAGCACAGTATACTCTAACCCAGTATACCCCATCCCCACCTGACCCAGTATACTCTGGGCTCAGTATACCCCAGTCCCATATACTTTAACTTATTATACCCCAGCCTAGCATATCCAGCACAATATACTCTAACCCAGTATACCCCATTCCAGTATACTGTAATACAGTATACCTAGCCCTGTATTCCTGTCCCAGTATACCCCAACCCAGCATACACAGGCCCAGTATACCCCGGCTCACCTATCCTTCGATGACAGGACCCATCCGCTTATTGATAGAATGAGATTGCCCCTTTAACATAATTGTAGCACATCAAAAGATGATTTCGAGGGAGGCTACATGTCTTCAAGGCATGGGGTGTAGTAGCAAATGCAAACTCTATACGCCCTGCTGCTGTGTCACCGCTTAAAGGAACCCTCCAGACAATATGGGCACTGTGTAATACTTAGTGCAGAACCAGAGGGGCGCAGGAATGACACAGCAAAGTTCTCTTTATGTTCACTAAGTGTATACGTTTTTCTCCAGACTCAGTGGTTAATGCGATAACTAGGAAGACCATCCCTATAGCAGTTTCTGTTATGACCATGGAGTTACCGTCAGTTCCAGCTCAGCTCTGCTACATCTGTATGTAGGTTGGATAGCACTATGAATTCTAATTAAAAAATCTTTTCTTTGCAATTCTAATTAGATTTCCAAATCATTCTATAAATCAGATGCTTCGTGAAACGCTTGGAAGTAGTGCAGCTGCTGAATGTCAGTAATGGAGCTAAAGAGCAGTGTGGTTTGGATGGGGCACTGTTCTGTATAACACTGGTTTGACCAAACTTGTGAAAAATTTTTTTTCTCTCTAACACCATCCCTAATCATACTTTAGAGTTTTTCAAGGTGTATTAGTGGATAACTTACTAATCCGCTACTGCTGGGGCCTGACCATGTCCGATTTCAATACCTTTTTTTCAGGTATTTCTGCAACAGAGGTCCACAAATGCAGTGTGAACATAGCCTGATTCACGCTACTTAGGCCACGGACACACCATGTTTTTGATGCCAGGGACGCTACCAACGTGTATGCTAAATGTTTCCATAGGATTAATTATTCTGGTATAGGCTGGAGGCTGCGCTATTCTATACAGTGACATGTAGTACAAAACATATACTTTTTTCTTTACCGTAGGACCCTACTGATGGATGCCACTATTTGGCATCTATCTAACTTATCGAGCCTGGTGTGTATGTTAGATGGAAGACAGGTTTGTCTATGTTTGTTTTTTACCCCACTAGCCGAAAAAAACAGAAACGTTAAATTCCAGTATCACACTCACATACAGTTGAAACCAGAAGTTTACATACTCTATATAAAAAGCCCCATCTGCATGTTTTTCCTCAGTATCTGACATGAAATCAGAATAAACCTTCCCCGTTTTAGGTCAATTAGGAACCAAAATTAAATATATTTGTCAAATGCAGAATAATGAGGGAGAATTTTTAAGGCATTTTTATTACTTTCTGCAAAGTCAAAAGTTTCCATTCATTTCATTAGTATTTGGTAGCTTTGCCTTTAAACTGTAGGACTTGGGTCAAAGGTGTTGGATATCCTTCCACAAGCTTCTCACAATAGTTGGTAGGAATTTTGGCCCCTTCCTCCTGACAGAACTGGTGTAACTGAGCCATGTTTGGGGGTCGTCTTGCTCGCACCGGCCTTTTCAGCTTTGCTCATACGTTTCCAATAGGATTGAGATCAGGGCTTTGTGATGGCCGCTCCAAAACATCGACTTGGTTCTCCTTAAGCCACTTTGTAACCAGTTTGGCATTAGGTTCGGGTAATTGTTCATTTGGAAGACCTATTTTCGCCCAAGCTTTAATTTCCTGGCTGATGTCTTGAGATGTTGCTTCAGTATTGCCACATAATCTTCTTTCTTCATGATGTTATCTATTTTGTGAAGTACCCCAGTCCCTTCTGCAGCAAAACAACCCCACAACATGATGCCTCCCCCCTATGTTTCACAGTTGGGATGGTCTTCTTAGGGTTTCAAGCTTCTCCCTTTTTCCTCCAAACATAGGGATGGTCATTATGGCCGAACAGTTCAATTTTAGTTCCGTCAGACCACAGGACATGTCTCCAAAAATGTAGGTCTTTGTTCCTGTGCATTTGCAAACAATAATCTGGCTTTTATATGTTTCTTTTGGAATAATGGCTTCTTCCTGGCAGAGCGGCCTTTCAGCCCATGTCAATATAGTACTCGTTTCACTGTGGATAATGACACAATCTTACCAGCTTCCACCAGCATCAAAGTCTTTTGCTTTTGTTCTTGGGCTGATGTGCACATGTCGGACCAAAGCACATTTATCTCTGAGATACAAAGCCCGTCTCCTTCCTGAGCGGTATGATGGCTGGACATTCCCATCTTGTTTGTACTTGCATATAATTGTTTGTACAGATGAACGAGGCTCCTTCAGGTATCTGGAAATTGCACCCAAGGATGATCCAGACTTGTGCAAGTCCACAATTTTCTTCCTGATATCTTGACTGATTTCTTTGGACTTTCCCATGATGTTACACACAGAAGCAGAGTGTTCCTGGTGTACAATAAAATACATCCACAGCTGTGTCTCTAATTAACTCAGATGTTGCCAATAAATCTATCAGAAGCTTCCAAAGACCTCATCATATGGGCGGTCCCAAATTGTTTACAGGCAGAGTAATCCCAGTGTATGGAAACTTTTGACTTTGCAGAAAGTAATAAAAATGCCTTAAAAAGGAGGGCGTGGCTTGCTATGGCCGAGTAAGGACGTGTGCTTTGCAGCTCCTCTACCACAATCAACAGAATCCAGGCTAATCTGCTCGAAAAGAGATGGGGAAGAACTCAAAAAAACGCTGGCCTGCCTCCTCTACCTCCCCTGCTGCATCCCAGGGGGATATCTCCCTGTATTTCAGGTGGTTTTCGGCCCTTATGGTCCCTGAAGGGAGTGAGGAGGATGGCGGCTCCTCCCAAGATGGCCGCGTGGAGCCTAGGCCTAAACATCGCGTGGGCTGTCCTCCTACACCAGGGGACTTACCCTCCACCCGCTCCGGACGCCGCAGAGGAGCCTTTGAAGCCGTGATCCAGGCCAACTCTCCGCCCGCGGTGACACCGGCTGCCTCGGCTACGCTGACATCTCTCCCCGGGCGCTGCCGTGCTACGGGGACCGGCGCCTTACCTCCTGCATCGGAAGCCTCTCCTCTTGCCCCGCATGCCGCCGCGGACTCTCCTCCCTCATCAGCTCCTGCCTCGGCCGCGCTGACATCTCCCC